>JAVSBT010449248.1:0-10099 GCA_033118115.1 Pharyngocirrus eroticus
CCCCCTCCGTCCCCCTCCGCCCCCCCCCCGGGTGCCGGACGGCCAGATCTTCCATTCAACCAAAATTCAGGCAAAGTGAAGTATAACAAAAGTTCACATTTAAAATAATTGATGCTTTATCAAAGCAAACATCTTTATTGCTCCATTCACATTATCTTCTTTTTAGGTGTGCCCTAAAAACAGAAGACACATTTACATGGGCCAGAATATTTTATGCCTTGACACTGGCGATGGTCTTCTTGCGTTTTATGCATGTGTTCTACGTACAAAGACATATTGGACCAAAACTTATCATGATCAATAAGATGGTTAGTATCTTCTGTATCAATACTATGAAAAACGTCTTAGTCCATTTGTAGTTCAATCTGTAACAAGATAACCTGCCTGAAAGTAATTCTCAACGTAATTAATGTACACGCATGTCCGTTAAAGCATCATTCTTTTCATTTAAAGGCCCTCTAATTGTAATTTCTAAAATGATCTATAGCGATCTACCATTTGATGATTGTTTACCAATGGGTCGTTCATCTTAAGTGGGCGCTATCTAAAGATAGATACTCACTGATTGTCAGAAGATGATAGATTGTGATAATAAAACCAATTAAGCCTATACAAAATAACTCTTACCATGTTGAAATTAGTCAGGAGGGTATATATACTGAACAGAAATATAAACGCACCACTTGATATTTCACATTACAAATCAATGTAATCTATGTATGAGTAAAAATCCTTTGCTAAATATACATTTAATCATCATTTCTTAACAATATTGGAAAAATACGTCTTCTTCGCGTAGATTTCACCAAGAGATGAATGTTTGTCGAATATCATTCCACTCTTCCTGGCAGCTGGACTAAGTTAACGTACTCTGCGGTTCAGAGCATCCTTACTTCTTAAAGCTAGTTTTGTTACATAATAGCAAGTTTTGTTGCATTTATGATGTTTTTTGCTAATCCCCGACCCAAATTTATTCCTGTAGGGCTAACAATTTCAACATTTTCTGGGAATATTGATTTCCTGGAAGATGGGCAAGTTTATCATATCTTAACTTTTCCTAGAATTCTAGGTTAAAAGCATTATTTTTCTTCCTGATATGGATAAAGCTTTTACTAAAGGTCATAAATATAAAAAATGGGGCAATTCAGAATAACCCTGTTTAATTGCCATGGGAAACTAATGTGGTGCGTTTATATTTTTGTTCAGTATATATTAGGTAATATTTTATTCTATTGTATTTTGAATGTCATAATGAAGTTTATAAATTGCATACAGAGGGCTGTTAAATATTTTTTTTCTTATTCTATATAGCTCACGGATTTGACGTTTTTTCTCTCCTTCTTTTTGGTGTTCCTCTTTGCATATGGTGTGGCTAGCCAGGCACTGCGCTACCCAAATGCCCCTGCGGAATGGGATCTATTAAAAGATGTGATTTACTTACCATACTGGCAAATGTATGGGGAACCATTTTTACAAGATATTGAAGGTTATAATATGTTGTTACTTTTGAGAACTTTTGCTTGAAGCAAACACATCTGGCAAATTATACACATACATGTATTGATGACCCTTTTTAAGCAAAAGTGTTAACATTATTATAGTCTTCAAAAATACTTATTTATCGTATTTTTAGGTGATGTTAATGACTGCTCAAGCAATAGAACCGAATGGATGAATAACCCTAATATTGAAAGATGTCCTGAAGAGTCAGCATTGGCTCTCGTTCTATTAGCTTTGTACATGATTATGACAAACGTCTTGTTGTTGAACCTCCTTATAGCTATGTTTAGGTAAGTTAAGATATTAACTAAAACATATTGGTTATGATTATGTTACAGGATTGGATCTCTGTTAATTTAGATATTGGGACCTTTTAAAAAAGAAAAAGAATTTTAGTAACTCTTTAACAACGTCAAACAATATTTTTTTGTTTTGTAGTTATACTTTTGAGCAGGTTCAAAAAGATTCTGATGAGGTCTGGAGATATTACAGACATGACATCATACTTGAATACTTTGACAAACCAACCTTGGCCCCACCACTTATTTTCTTCAGTCATATCTATATAGCAATCAAATTTCTTTGTGGTTACTGCAAATGCTGTAAAAAGGATAAAAAACAAAGCCATGACTTCAGTAAGTTTTTTTTCAATCCTTTTGATCCCTCGTTAGCTGTTTTTATGACACATGGTGATCTTACATAACATGAAATTATGTATCATCGTGTCCACGCTCTAACAGCTGAGCTAATAAGGACAACTGAAATAGAGCAAGTTAGAATCCCTTAATAGATGAACAAGAGTTCTTGCTACAATCTATAATGTCAAATAATTAAATGATTAAATCAATCCTGAATGCAACATTTCAATTATAACTATTTATCATCAGGGTATTAAACCTATATTGCAATAGTCGACAGAAAAAATATATCTACCTTTCATGAATTCCCAACCTACGACCTTAGGTTTGCCGTACCCCACGCTCTACCAGCTGAGCTAATTAGGATAACTGAAAGCTAGCAAGTTAGAAACCCTAAATAGATGAACTAGAGTTCTTGCTAAAAACTATAATGGTGGATAATTAAATGAATAAATACATCCTGAATGCAACATTTCAAATATTATATATCCATCAACGGGATGTTAAACCTATATTGCAACAGTAGACAAAAATAGTCGAATCCCACATAAGGTCGACATATTTTTGTTGTTGACTATTGCAATATAGGTTTATTACCCTGATGATAATTTTGTTATATACTCTGCAAAAATTCAAAAGCATCATTTGTAAAATTTCACTTATTTTTAAATAGAGGCATTATATTCATCTATTTATTGATTAGAAGTGTAAAATTACATCTTGCACTACAGAATAACATGCATTAATTTATTGATAGAGGGTAACCCATGCCATTGATGTATGCCTGATCCTAGATTAATCAATTTTTCTCCCCACACACATACAAACACTACCACACACCCTCCCAGAGACCTTTCCATAACTAAAAATATAATAATAATGTACAATAATTATTTACACTAAGATTTAGCGTTACAAAACATGTATAGAATCAAACAGTGTGTTTATCTTATAGCTTAAAAATGTCTGTGTGAGCTGAGGTTTTTAAGTCGTGGGGCTAGTCATTCCATGTTTTAGCCCCTAGGTGACACAGTGCCTGTTTACCTTTTTTAAGTTTTATGTAAGGTATATAAATGTGTTTGTGCTTGTATTATATTTGAATTTGTTGTCCCTTTTTTTGGTTTTACAGTCTTGGGGCAAAGCAATACAGTCTATAGCCCTTTTTTAAGATGTATGTAAGGTATATAAATGTGTTTGTGTTTGTATTATGGTATATTGACTGTGTTGAAGATATGTGAATTTTTTACATGAATAATTTGGTGTGAGATTGTTTAAAAATGATTTTTTGTACATTGATGTAAGTCAAAGATAGTGAGGTCTTTTATTTAATGTTGGGCAGTTTGTCTCTTTCATACAAAGTCTTTGAAGTGTCGTTAGGTAGTCCAAGATTTATTTTAGCAGCTGATGGTGTCTGCATGGTATTTGAAATTTGTATGTGTTCTATTGGTTGATCTATGATATTAAAATCAAATTTTGGTACAGATGGTATCCATTCAAATTTAGAGGTGTTGAGGTTGAGTTTGTAATTTTTAAATCATTGTTGTTTTGTTCAGAGTTAAATAGCAGACTGTTACATACTTTAAGTTGGGACAGTGAATTTTTAAATTTGATATTCCAAATTGTTACTATAGCTCAAAATGTTATCCGCCATTTCAAAAATATTATTTTATCCAAATATGTATAGGATGTTTGTTAATCTTTCAGAGTAAGCAGTTTCCTTGAATACTGGACATTTTAAATTCTGGCTACCCCAATATATGAAGGGAATGTAAAAGGGAATAGATTTCCTGTTGACTGTTGTAAATTTGTCACCTTCATCAAAGTGTGACGTTGGACTAGAGGCTTTTATTTTAGATGACTAATTTCTAGTCTCCTTTCTCTGTAGAATATATTCCTAAAAAAAAATATGAAAATGACGAATTGTCAGCATTCGAGAAGCAATGCATGGAAAAAACCCAAAGGGACCGACAAAGGGAACATAGAGATAGTACTGATGTAAAAGTAACATCAGCACATGAAAGGTATGGAGTCAAAAATAAACTAAGAGATTCATCCATTAGAGATTAGATATTAATTCAAAATGATCTATTTAAAAAGTTTTAAAAATATAGACACTGTTTTGTTTCATTTCCAAGGACGAGTACTAAAGAAGATACATACAAAGTCTTGTGATACTCTAACTAATATTAATTGACTAATATTAATTGACATAATTATGCTTGCATGAAACAAAGTCAGATCAAATTGAAATTCAGATTTCAAGATATTCAGTTACTATAATTATGTTACTGGTGGAATAATTCAGCAGCACGATAGATCCTACCTACACCTACTATATGAAAAGCAGTGTTCTCCTAAAATGATCTCTAGCTTTTTTAGATTTCTAATTTAGCTGATTCTCCATCATTGAAACAGGTCCGTCGTGCAGAGATTGCTACTACAGAGGTTGTAAAGAATGCCAGAAAGGAAAAAAGCCCCACAAATAATGAATTGATAATGAGTTCTACAGCACTGCTGAACTCCATTAGTATTATTATTGTAAACAAAATCAGGTACTGGACACCTGTTTTGGAAATAACTCAAAATAAAAACTTAAAAACCGCATATCTTAAATCTGAATTTCGATTGTATATGACCTTGGTTCATGCAGCATATGTCAAGAAATACTTGTCCAAGTATCATGGAATTTTGCATGTTTCGTCTTTAGTTCTTGTTCTAAAAGATGAATCAAAACAATTGCTATATCTTAAAACCTTTTTCAATAGATCATTTTGAATCTGGAAATTAATGTCCAATCTCCATTTTTTTTCCATAGCAAACTTCAACTTCATATCTTGATAAAACTATTTGGGTTACATTAATGATTTTGGTACATCTCATAGTGTACTGCACTGACTACATATTGACACAACTTCAACTGTCTAAAATGTTTTTGAAAATAGATTTGCTGCATACATACACCCCCCCCCCCTTAGGGAGGCGGCAAGCTTGAAATTGTATGGCACTCTGATACTATAGTGACGAAATAAACATAAAAATCTCTGATTAAACCCTGCATCACAATTTTTGAGAGGTTACTTCACTAAAAAAGTGCTAAACTTCAGAAAATAGCTTTAAATCATCAAATTATGAATTAATTAATTCATTCATCTATCCATTCATCCATTTATTCATTCATTAATTTATCCATTCATTCATCTATCCATTCATTTATTCATTCATTCATTCATACATTTTATTAATGATTCATTCATTCATTTATTTATTCAATCTAACTCATTGATAATTCAACACAAAACATGATATGAGAATGATTTTACCAATGCAAACTTATTATTAACTGAGTGCAGTGTTATTTTGTGGTTGCAGGATTACAAAGATACAAAATTATCTGGCCATGGGACGTTTTGATTAAATACTTAAATGTTCCTTATTTCTCAAAATGCACTTATCTCCAAAATGTGACTTAAAGTGTGTTGGTTAAGTACTGAATTCAAGGCCAAATCCTACTTATATCTGTTTAGTTAATTGAAACAGGCCCCAGATCATCCAACCATTTGAGGTTATTTCAAAATAAATACATGTAAGTTGTTTACATCTTTTTATTTTCCTTTTTTCCAGAATTGAAAAAGTCCTTCTTTCTCTAGAAAAGATGAAAGAATCGCATGAACGTATTCCAGTATTGAGTGACCAGATAAAAGAATCACATGAACGTATTACAGTATTGAGTGAACAGATAACAGAATCACATAAACGTATTACAGTATTGAGTGAACAGATGAAAGAATCACATGAAGGTATTTCAGTATTGAGTAATACTTTTTTTTGCAAACTGAAAGTTTTAAACCTTTTATTTACATCACGAAATTTGTACTTCAAGTTTTGAGGTGCATCTCAAACATGAACAGATTTTGCCAAAAGGAAATAGGCTAGTATTTTAACGTTGATATCCCCTGGCTGGATAACAAGAAAGGTGCATATAATATTAAAGTCAGCCAGTCATATATTTAATCATGTAATTCTTCCTCTAAACTGGTATTAACATTAGTTGTGTATGTTTATAAAACCAAATGAATACAGGAGCAAAAAAATGCTAAAGGTTATTACAATGGCTTGCTTTAACATTAAAGCAAAGACATATTTTGAGACCACTGAACTGACAAGAAAAGTCATGTTTGAGTAAAAACATGTTTGCCAACACTGTAGGTATTATAATTATGTTACATTTTGCTATAATAAGCCTTTACCATTCTCGTGCACCAGAGGTCACATTCTGAGACTTTCGTGCAGTACCTCTTGGTTTCTCAGGGCACCTTTCTTCAGCCAAGCCTTATATGGCGGAGCACCTTGCAGGCAGTTCCTCCAATCAAATTGTTTGTTACTGATTTTAGCGGTACATTTTACTGATTTGTTAAGGCTAAAAGTACCTGCCTGGGAATCTCTCAAATCAGAAAGCGCTTGTGGGGCACCTGTTACGGCAAACAGTACCTATACAACCAATAAAATACCCATCCTCGCCGGCCAGGGTCACTAATTATTTCTAGGTCATATATTAGCCCCTGGCTTCTCAGGCTTATTTTTTTCGGGCAACCTTTATTTGGCAACATCACCTTGCAAGGCGAGTTCATCCTATCAAATTGTTTGTGACTGATTTGGCTTAGAGAATTAAAAAGAATACCATACGGTATGGTAAAACAAACCTGCTGACTTCTATAATTTTAGGAAAGCCAAGGCGCATGTGTTATTTTGGTTACGACACGTAAACATTTCTATTGGTTAAAAAGTTATGATTTAGCACGAGTAATGCCAAACAAGTGTATTCTCGGGAAATCTTATTTAAGCCTGAACCAATCGGTAATTTTTTTACGGAAAAGAAAATTCGGGGAAAATCAGTCATTAACAATTTGATAGGATGAACTCGCCATACCATTTACTGTCTTTAGTGTAATCAGTTTTCCAATGTCTTTTATTTCAGAACTGCAAGATATCAGATCCTTGTGCACGGGTCAACACGATGAGGACATGCCCCCAGGTCTGAGAGCACTAGATTGTCAAGATAGTGACATTTAGGGGTCTGCAGGATTTGTTTTCTCCTTCTGTCCCAAAAATTATAAAAATGGGACACAATGTGTGAGAACAAAAAATCTAGCTAGACAAAGGCCTAGAATATAGGCCGAGGGACAAGCTTTCTAACAGCCAATCATGAGGTAATGGGGCTTTTATTAATGTAAAAAGGGAACAAAATAATAATTTGATAAAGAGAAAGGTTTGGTAAAGCAGTTTCTTAAATTTAGAAAAGAGTTTGTAATTCTTTTGTTATAGTTGATTGAGTAGTATACATGGATTCATTATCTTCTTCTTTTCGTTCACTCATTTATGACGTCATATCGTAATCTTCTCATTACTAATAAAGTGCGCTGTTTTCCTCAGGTCTTCATCTGTGTCATACAGCTTTTGGTGAAAGTCTACATTATGTGGCCAGACTATCATTGGCAATGATTCTCAGTAATAGGAACCTATTATCCTCTCCCCGAACCTATTATCCTCTCCCCCAGGGAAGTATATTAGGGCCATTTTTATGATATTTCAAATAATATAGCTACTAACTACTTAGCCATACTAGAAAGGCTTTTTATTTATATGCAGTGGTGTTTGTGACAACATTGACAATTTAAATGATGCTCCTCAAAGAGATGTTGAAAATATTTGTAATTGGATTTATAACAACAATTTAAAGGTTGATAATAGTAATTGCAATTGTATGCTCATTCAAAAACAAATGGGTAATTGTTGTTTGTAAACAAATCTGTACTCTGCTAGCTCTTTTAGGTAGATTTAAGAAGATACTCCAGGATCTTATTCATCATTATGTTTCTGCTAGACAACTTCGCTCTGTTGGGCGAAGGGTGATTTGTTCCTTTCTATGTATGGCTTTGGAATGCTGAATGGTGTGTGGGCTAGCCCTCTTATGATGGAGACTGCTGACCTTGGCCTCTTGGTCGAGCAAAGTTTCAACGGACACAGTCTGGGGGCAGATCCTTCTCAAAGCTGGCTCCACAGCGCAGTTCAGAGGATTACTGAAAACTCACATTTTTATTATGTACTAGAACTGCCTAAACGCCATTGAACATTATTGGAAAATAGCGCTATACACATGACATTTATTATTATTATTATTATTATTATTATTGTTACTCTTATTCTAAGTCCTTGATATATATAGTTATTTAAATATTATCAAGAAAATACATATATTCTTAAATATAATCAGAACTAGGAAAAGATACATAGAAGTAACAGAGTTATTCAAAATATTAGTATTACAGTAGTAAAGTAGTAAGGGTGTGCACATTGATGCAGAAAATAAACATTAGACAATTTTGATAAGCTTTAATAATTGATTCGTCTCAATAAATTAAATATAGTTTCTATCAGAACTCTATTGTATTGTTAAGTCACCCATTACAGTAAACCAAAAAAGTAATATTTCTAAATAACCTGGTGATAATGTTTTTTGTTTTTTTTCAATCTAACAATATGCTTGACATCAACTGTACGATTGATATAAGATCTTGAATAAAAATATATATCACATTGGTGTTAACTTGATAAATCTGTACAAGTATTCTAGAAGTACAAAATATTGTACAATATTATGATCTATGCAATGTAACTATAAAACAGTATATTAATGACGTGAATAAATGCTTTATACAATAACTGTGTGTTTTGTTGTGCATCTATAGTTTGCAATTTCAAAGTATTGGAACTCTTATAAGAACAAAATTTCAATGATCGACTTAATTTTTTTCATTGAAAAATGTGTTTAATATTACATGTTCATTTGATTAAATCAGATCTTATAATTATTTTTCATTTACTATCATTAATATTTTCTCTACTAAATTTACTTAAATATAGATCGCTTTCTTTTGGGTACAAGATTTTCTGCCATTGCATGTCACACTCATCTAAAATGCATGGTCCCTAAAACTAGGTTCACACGCTGAATTATCTCACTAAAAATGACATATGGGTCAAATCACGTCACAGGTGACCCCTAGTTGACGAAATGGATTTTGATGAAATGTGCTTCATATCAATTTCTATTCAAGTTAGGAATATGAGTTGCCAACAATAAATACTTTTTGAGATAAGAGGTTTTGTAATATAGGGGGTCGCGCAGGTCATCTCACATTTTCATCTCTAATTTTCCAAATAAAATTATACAATGAAATGCACAGTTTGCAATGTGACTAACCATGCATTAGATAATGGAGTTATCATTGGTACAACTACTACTGTATTACTAGGGAGTTAAAGAAATAGCTTACTATTAAAGTTGGCATTTTTCACTAAACTATTGATTATACAAATGAAATTATAGTGGAACGCTATAATACATTTTATGTCAATTGCGACAAGTATTTTCCACTGGGTGGCGTGCCTTGTTCCTCTCACGTGATTCGATTCATTTCCTTTTTCCTCGTGGTGCAGTCATACAAAGACGCTTCAGAGGTTTTCCTGAATTGTTTTTCTGAATTGTTGTTGAAAACGTTTTCTTTAGCAAGGTAAGAGACTTGATTCGTTTGTTCCAACTTAGATGCACCGCTCGTTCTAGTTTATTCAAAGAATTTCGTACAGAATTTATAACTTTTACCGTTTTCCAGCGTATTTCACCTATCATCGCTTACAAGTTACATGTGTTTAAACTCGTTTCTTAATTTTCACTTCTTTTACGACGGTTTTGAAGCCGATTTCTTTGTACTTATTTTATGGGTATCCCCATCGTTCATAAAATAGTTTCGCTTTTCTTTTTTTTTTCAAATTTTAATGTGACTGGTTATTTTCCTGCGTTTCGCACTGTCTATCTTGATGCTATCTTGCATTTTATATATTCCTGCTCCACCTGAAAGCTACCATACGTCTTATTTATCATTCCGCGTTTATACAACTTGTAT
>JAVSBT010449259.1:0-10099 GCA_033118115.1 Pharyngocirrus eroticus
CTACTGAACAAGCATGACATGTTATCATTATTCGATTAGATAAAGTACTTTAACATCATTCTAATGTTAAACTATATTTAAAAGATAGGAGAATCATTAAGCGTCAGAACATGTACTGTAGATAAAATGTAAACCACTTTAAAACTGTCAGCTAAATCATATATTATAATGCTACATGACATTGTGGTATTAGTCTGATAAATAGTTCGATTTTTTTTGTATTGATCCACAAGGTTAAAAAATATCTACCCAGGATTAATGATTGGTATTTTGCCCTCCAATGAGTAAATCTATACAACATTTTCAGTATGAATGGTTCATTTTATTCTATTGTAATCAATGCAAACATGATAAGATTTGTGTTGTGTGTATTAGTATGGCAAGGGATGTGTTGAGCTTTGGTATTTTGATTGAATGTCCTTATTTGAGAACTTTCCTTAATTCAGAATATAGAAAAATGTGTAGTTTTTGTAAAGTTACACTTTTTGGACCAATTAAAATATTGATTGCTTGAACATTGATATGTCTTAAATTATTTTACACAATAAATAATTAAATCAATGATTATATAGAAAGGATCATTATTTTATATACGTACTGTGCATAAGGAAAGTTTTACTTTCAAATCTACTATTTTATGTATAGTTAATATTGCCTTTTCTTTAAAATCATCATCTCAGGTTGAGAAATTATTCAGAAGAATTTTGCAAAATTGTAAACTCTATTATGAGTCATTAATGTGACATGAAAAATGTGAAACACAGATAATCAAAAAAGTGGCATCACAAAAGGGGAGGGGAGGGCAGGATTGACAGTGGGGCACCATCGACCCTAGCACTTTTTACAGTAAAAAAGAAGAGCAGAATATCAATGCTGTATCAAGTGATAGTATTGTATTGTATTGACATTTTTATTTAAAGAGGCTAACCCATTCAGCAATGCTGATCTTCCACGGGGCCCTCTGACGTTCATACAGGCATTCATACATGATATCATATACAATGATATACATATAACATACAAAGGCAAATGTTTGCAATGTATTAGAGATAATTTTAAACTATTCAATTTTTACCATATGCTTTAAAATGTCTGTATTTGTTGAATTTCTGCAGTACATGGGCAAGGCATTCCAATCATATGCTCCCAGGTGGCAGAATGCCTGTTTAAGTGTCTTGAGTTTCACTGGTGGTACATATAAATGTTTTTGTGTGTACTCTGTTACAATGTCTGTGATTTAAGTACTGAAATTTATTAAATAGATAATTTTGTGCAAGATTATTTAAACTTTTATACATTAATACAAGTCTCATTATGTCATATAGTTTCATTGGTATTCCAAATTCCCAGAAATTATCAGAAGTTTCAGACCTAAGCTCCATGCACATGCTGTGTCACAATATCACTTTTTGCCTATCAAAAGTAAATTTTGCTACTTGCAACTACCATTCCTACTGTTTAATGTCTTTATTTCACTGACAATTGTATTCTGCTTTTTTCAAAATTATTTTTCTTTCTAAAAAATTGCACATCGTGCCCCACCCTCTCCTACTTAATGATTTGCTGTGATTTAAAAGTTGTTTTATTTCTAGACCCAGGGGTGTAACCATGATCATTCAATCTGGGGAGAAAGCAACTATGTATAAGCACTTAGTACAGCATTCAAGTAAAAATCAGGTAGAAGAAAGTAGATTTAAATTGCCGGAAAATATGACAAAAACACCTTGCCTTGAGGAATTCGTCATTCCAGAAAATCAGGTTAAAAGTATTGATATGGTAGGGGAAACGATTGGAGACAAAGGAGTCAAAATATTGACTGGAAACGTTCAGAGTTCAAACCTCATATATGTCACAACTATGGATGAACTCATTATTGCTGAGGATCAAATATCAGAAGAAGGATTGACTGATATTGCAGTTTATCCCAAATTAGTTCCAAAACTGAAGATACTTGTCATTAGAAGAAATATAATCAAAGATGAAGAAATGAAAGATTTGTGTGCAAACCTCAGATGTATCACAGATTTGGGAGAAGTCATCATTGCGACTTCCAATCAAATGTTAGGAGAAGGGTGCACACATATAGGTGTGAAATACATTCCAGACCTGAAAGAAATTGCCATTATTGCGAGGGATCCAATAACAAGGGTTATTCTGGAATCAGTTTCAAAACTATGGAAAGTAGACATAAGGGTAAATCAGATCAGAGACTATAGAGTCATTGAGGTGGGTTCAGTCTTGGAATATATTAATGATCAAAAAGAGGCTATCATCGCAGATAATCGAAAAACAACGGAAGGGTGCTTTTATGTCACAAGCAACATAAGAACAGTGCTAGAACTGAAGAAACTTGACATAAGTGGGAACCAGTTAGACGCCAACAGAGGAAAACGGTTGATTAATTACAACCAATACAGCCAAGGTCTGGAGGAACTCGTCATAGCTGAATATCAAATATCAGAAGAAATCTGTTATCATATTGCAATCAACCCTAGAAAAGTTCAAGAACTAGGGGAACCGTACATCAGAGTCAACAAAATCAAAGATCATTGGGCCAAAATGTGTGATAACTTTCAATACACCAAGGACCTGGAGGAGCTTTTAATGTCTGAACATCAAAGATGTTTGAGATTCGTTCAGGATTTGGAGAACATTGCTAACAACCTAAAGTCAGTCCCAAAACTGAAGACACTTGACATAACAAGTAAACAAATCAAAGATGAAGGAGGGAAATATTTAGGTGCAAACCTCAAAGACATCATAGATTTGGAGGAACTCGTCATTGTGAAGAACCAAATGTCAGGAAGCATTGCAAGAAACCTGAAACCAGTTCCAACATTGTGGAAACTTTACATAAGAAGAAATCAGATCACAGAAAATGGAATCAAAGAGTTGAGAAAAAACCTTAAATACAATCCAGCTCTAGAAGAAATTGTCATTGCGAGGAAGCAGATGGATGAAAAGGGGTGTTCTTGCATTGTTTTTGACTTTGTATCAGTTCCAAAATCAAGAACACTTGACTTAAGAGGAAATCAAACCAAAGATCAAAGGACCAAAGAGCCAAGTAATTCCATGCAATTTACCTCAGGTCTTGAAGAACTCATGCTAGCTGGGAATGATATATCAAATATTGTATGTTCAGAAGTTGCAAATTCTTTAAGATTTATCCCAAAAGAGATATTGGATTTTGGTAGCAATTATATTGGAGAAAGGAGAGTCCAATTGCTGCTTAAAAATATGACAAAGACATCTTGCCTTGAGAACCCAACTATTGGAAACTTTCAAAACGGGCTATGTCTAGAAGAATTGACAATTCCTGAAAATGTAATCTCAGAAAAAGACTTTACTGACATTTTCAAAGAACTCGGTTCAATTCCAAAACTCGAGAATCTTGTCTTAAGAAAAAACAGAATAAGAAACAATGGCGCCAGAATAGCGAGTGAGTTATTCAGCCTAAAACTTGAGGAAGTTATTATTGCTGAGAACCAAATAAAATGCATTGTATTTTTAGATAATTTGGTTCCAGTTCCAAATCTAAGGAAACTAACCATGAGGGGAAATCAGATCAGAGACTATGAAGCTGCAGTTGGGGGTTCAGTCTTGGATTACACTGAAGACTCGGAAAGCAGTTCAATTGTAGACGTTCTGTTGGACACAAATCAAATAATTGAAACTGGCAAGCATATTCCCCCAGCAAACACGAATCGTCTAAACGAGTGTAGATTTAGTCAAGGTTTAATTGAAGCAATCTGTTCTTGGGATGTTTTCCCAACAATTTATCTTGCTGTGGCAAAATGCAAAGTCTATTCAGTTCATGGCATACTTTGGTCCAATAGCTGCAATGAACATGGACCATTCAAGATTTCCTTACAACTGTTGTATGTTTATTGCAATCAGGTAGAATTGAAAGACATTGACGTATCTACATACCAGGCGGGGCAGCTTTTAGCCAGATTTAAGCACTATTCATTCGAACAATGCCAGAGAATATTCAAATATTTACGACATTACAACCAAGGATGGGTTTGTCTCCCGATAGACATAAGCATTGGAAAGGGTCATAGATGGTTTGTTACGCACTTAGGAAGAAAGGATGAAACTTCCAATAGAAAGATTGAGGCAAATGCTCTTACCTTTCAAAGTCATCGCAATGATAATAAAGATGAATTTTTCAATGACATAGCAGAAGAGGATGTCCTGGAACACAAAGAGGGATACACTCAACATGGAAATACTGATTGGGTTATTGAAGGTATTTCCTTAGAAGACATGCAAGATAACTCTGACCTTGGAACTCCTGATGTTAAGGTTGGGGCAGAAGTTTTCCCTTTTCAAATCAAAGAGGACCACATTGTTGACTCTACTGCTGGAGAAAGCATTAACCAAGTTGGAATCAGCAGTGATGGTCAAACCTTCCAAGACAAAAAATACTACACTGATTTTGAAACTAAGAATGAAGCAACTGAGGTAGAAGTTAAAACTGTACACTACAGTCTGGCAGAAGGTGGTCAATTTCTAAATCAAGAAGTTCATTATGACTACACTGATATTGCTGGAAACATTGTGGTTCTAAAGGAATGTACCAAAGTTGATAGTCATTCTTTTTTAGACAACCAAAAATTAGACGATTCAGAAAAAAGGATAGAAGATGCAGTGCTGCTTTACACGAAATCAGAAGGTGTTACATTTCCTAACCAAGTGCTTGATGGTGGAAATATTGACCAAATGTATGCCAACATTGCAAGTCTTCCCTGTTCTGATCAACAAGGAAACATTGGTCTTGAAAGTCTTGATCACCCCACTAGGGGAGACAGACCTATTTTGAAAACCCAAAATGATTGTGACACTCTTCTAATTGATGATGAAAGCCTTGGCCCTGATGGTGGCAGCGACAGCAAGAATGAAGAAGAAGAGTGTAGCATTCAAGTTGCTATTTCTAGGACACAAACAAACCATACCGAACTAATAGACCATGCAGAAATAATGAATATAATTCATGATGACCCATTAGAGGGAAATACAAATACCACAGTAGCTAATAGAGACACCAGAGAAAATTCTAATAGACAAGGAGATACTGACGCAAAGTTTTCCGAATGTAGAGATGAAATCGTTCCACATGAAGACAATTCTCGTGTCTTGCATTTGGAAACCACAGAAAACCCTGAAGGTTTCATCGGACACGGGAATTATGAAGTAAATGTGTTTCAAAGTAGAGATGGAAAGATTACAAATTATGAAAATATCAGTGCTTCAAATAACTTAAGGGAAGCTGAACATTCTACAAGAGAAGTGGTGTGTGAGACAACTGTGCATAATGACAGCTCAAAACTCACTGACTTTGAAATTATGAATGAAACAACTGATGCAGAAGGTAAAGTCATACACACAAAGCTGGCAGAAGGAGGTCAATTTTTAAAACAAAAAGTTGATCATGACTTCACTGATATTGATGGAAACATTTTTGAACCAAAAATATGTATCAACATTGAAAGTCATTCCTTTCCAAAAAGCCAAAGTGTAACTGATTCTGAAACCTCTAAAGAAGAAAAAAAGGGAAAAGATCCATCCCTGCTTAAAAAGAAAGAAGATCTCACAATTCAAAACCAAGGTGATGGTGATGGAAATATTGACCAAAAATATGACAACATTGCAAGTCTTGACTTTACAGATCTACAAGAAAACATTGGTCTTGAAACTCCAGATCAGACTACTAGGAGAAAAAGACCGAATTCGAAACATCTTATGAACTTTAGGGCTACTCTAATTGATGATAAAAACCTTGGCCTTGATGGTTGCAGCGACAACAAGAATGAAAGAGAAGGTTGTGGCATTCAAGTTGTTATTTATAGGACACAAACAAACCATACCGAACTAAGAGACCATGCAGAAATGTTGAATGAAATTCATGATGACCCATTAGAGGGAAATAAAAATACTACAGTAGCTGATAGAAGAACCAGAGAACTTGAAGACTCTAGAGGACAAGATGAATCTGAGGCACATGTTTCCGAATGTAGAGATGAAATTATTCCACTTGAAGACAATCCCCGTGCTTTGCATTTGGAAACCATAGAAGAAATCAGAGAAATTGAAGATTCGAAAAGACAAGGAAATACCGAAACAGATGTTTCAGAATATAGAGAGGAAATCATTCCACGCGAGGACAATCCCCGTGCTTTGTATTTGGAAACCACAGAAGAAATCAGAGAAAATGAAGATTCTAATAGACTAGGAGTTACCGGGGCACATGTTTCCGAATATAGGGAAGACATCACTCCCAATGAAGGCAATTCTCATACTTTGCATTTGCAAACCACAGAAGAAACTGAAGGTTCCATGGAACATGGGAATGATGAAGTTAATGGATTTCAAAATGGAGATAGAATTATTACAACTGATGAAAATGTTAATGATTCAGATACCCTAAGCGAAGCTGAAGATTCTGCAAGACAAGAGGTGTGTGAGACAACCGTTCATAATGACACAAGCGAACAAAGATGGTTGCAAATGTTGAATGTTTTCTACATAAACTCGGACACAGGTATGGTTATTTTTGTCATTAACAAAGATAGCTGATTAGATGTTACTAACGAAAATGGTTATGAAAATACTGATAATTGTAACTGTAATAAGGATGAAGTTGGTCTTTTTGTTTCAGATTTGGTAGAGGAAATAAACATGCTTTATGAAGAGATTCACCTTTCGACTGGTGTACAGCATGTTTTGGAACATGACGATGATTTGCGACTTTCTTACACCACAGAATCTTGGAAAAGATACCTCAACTTTAGGAAAACTGTACATTTACTAGACAGATTTGTATATCAAGGCTATGGAATGAAACCAGACACATTTCCTCATGCTGTATGTAAGAGAGCACTCTTTAAAATATCGTTAATTTGCATTAGAATGATGATGATTTTTTTAGCTTTGGAAATGGCCAAAGATGACACAACTCAACTCAAAAACAAGGGTAGAGATACGATACAACAATTAACAAATGCCATGCTAGATTTGTGGGGTTTGAAAATTTCAGAAACCTTTGGTAAACATGCCTTTACCTATGAAAGAGAAATGCTGATGGAATTGGGTTATGCTTTGCCTAGAGCTGGAGAGAAAATTCTCAAAAATTGCTTATGCTCTGCTGCTGAGCTACGACAGCTTCAACTTCAAAATGGTAATATACATGCTGCGGGAACGGAAGAAATGTTGGAAGATGTGATTGATGGTACTGATGATTCTGCTGCTGTTGTACTTGGACAGTCTTTAGACCATTTTGTGAATGGTAAAGTGATATTTGTAATTTCTCTACATTAGAAATCTAAATATGAACTTGTAAAGTGTGGACATACACTCACTCACTCACCCTTTCCTCTGGTGTGCCAAGGAGACACATTAGGCCTAAATCAAATCATCGCTTTTCCACACATGTAATGTACAAATATGATCTAGTTTCATACACTAAACGAATTATGTAATTATAATTTTAAATATTTTATAAAATTCATTTTCATACATCTATTCCTTACTTATCAGTCTATTCAGCCTTTTATGTTGTTTGCTTTTTTAGTCCTGTGATTGTTTTAATCGAATCCCTTTAGTCAAGCAGACTTATTTCCTTACATACAAAATGTCTTATCTTTATATAAAAAATCTGTATCAAATAATTATATTCATATTGATCTTTACAATAAATGATTTTTCCAATTCTTTTTTTTCTAGGCATCATTGTTCACTTAGATAACGACCTTGAAACAGTATTAGTGACTGTGGCAACCCAAGTCAATATGTCAGAAACCCCTGCAAGGATTGACCGCTTTTTTCGAGAAGTTGGTCAATGTTTCCAGGAATTGAAATGTAACATCAATCATTTAGCAGAAGAATCATGGAAAGCGTATGATGTTCAAGGAGATAGCTTCCCCTTGCCGGAGTGCCATGAAATTCTTCTAGAAGTTGGAAAGGAGACTTTACAGATATCACTTCTATCAGTTGGAAAACAGTTATTTCATCCACTAACAGCAGATAGAGTTGTTGAAGTTGAGAGCAGTGTCTCAGCTATGCGAGATTATATACAGAGATACAGAGATCTATTACATCCCCCAGGCAACAGTTACCAGGTGCAACACACTATCCGTGACAACATTGTCCAACTGGGAAGAGATCCATTACCACATGTAAGAGTGGAATTTATCACTAATGATAATACTGAGGCAGTTTCGAGTACTTCCGGGGAAGAACCAAATCTGCAGTTGGAGACTAACAATGTAGCAAGTGTCAGAGAGGCCAGCATACATTAAAGTTTAACTATCAGTATTTGGTCAATGGCGTAGAAACGGCATTTTCTAACCTATAAGTACATATATCAAAGCTATACTGGTGAGAAGAGAAATTAATGAAAATGTTTTAATACAATTTTGAGCATTCTAGAATTAGCCATAATCATTTTGGACCATTGCGTCTCTCTGTAGGTTTTCCCATAAGTGTGAATTTCAGGTGTCATTTGGTAGCCTTTTCCCTAAAAGTGTGAGGGTTTGACATCATTATAAATTCACTTGGTCACAGGCGATAATATTGTGCAGAAGAATAAATTATCATTGAAAAGTCATTTCTTTTAAAATTATAGAGAACTACTGTGTTAATTAATTGTTTGAATTTATGTAGGTACAAACATTTATCAAAATCCTTGTAAAGTTGACCTTTTTTTGCCATTTTTTGAGCATAATACCGTCTGTCATTAATTTGACTTGCTGTGCTGGGATGCTGTCCAGAAGTTGCTTGCTTCACATCTGGGTAGATTCAAATAAAACATTGTGGCAAAATGTTATCCAGATGGGAAAAACAACAACCAAGGGACCTTATCAAGAATAACAGTATTTGGCTTGACAAAGATCTAGAATAATGATGACAACAATACATGAACAAACATTTATCTACATTATATTTGCAGTGAGAAAATACATGGTATAGACCTTGACACTTTCTTTTATTTATTGTTTCATATTTATTAAGTTGAATCTGGGCATCTTGTTTACTAAAATTAATATCAACAATATCGCACTAGCCTTAAAATCATAAAATGTTCATAGATAATGTCCAGAATTGAGGCCTTATGTGTCACCGTGGCACCACAGAAGGGTAAGTGAGTGAGTAGTCAGTGAGTGTTTGCCAGAATTATCTTAAAAAGTACATGTACAGGTGAAAAAATGAACAAGGTCAATTCAGTTTTAAATACAGACGATTTAAAGTTGTAATTAAAATTGATGTAAAAAAATAGGATGTTCTTCTTTTCAACGTTTATTTCTGATAGATGACATTTTATTTTGAAAATAAATCTTGTGATACAATACTGTGCACAATGTACAGAAACGGGTTTCTCATTTCAGTGTTTTTCGAAGGCATAACTTTATAAAAACCTACCACATTATTGTGTAAGGCATCATATCATGTGTAAGTTACATAATTATATGGTTTTATTAATTTCCAATTGAAGCCATACTAATTACTTTCTTCAAACTAAGATTTTATTCATAATAAATATTAACGTATTGACGTTACATGTACACCCTTCCATACGTGTATAAACATGTAAGAATGTTACTGTAAATCGGCAAATCCAGTTACTTGTTTGTGAATTGTCTGAAAATCTTTTTACTTATAATTCAACATATTTCTTATTAATCAACAATGAAGAACAGAAATTAAAATGGAAAACTACTTTTTTTCCAGCTTTAACTTTATTCTTTTTAAAGACAATTGTAAAAGGGAGTAATGTTACAATCTGATTTTTATTCACCTCCCACAAAAAAAGTACAATTATATATGAATTGTTTAATTAAGAGAATTTTTGTAACAAAGAAGGTAAATTTTGACAAATTATGTTTAATAGGTCCACGGCAGAAAGTACAGTTAAACAGCTCAACAACCTTTTCAAAACTCAGACGGTCACAAGATGGCGGCGGTAAAGTCAGGACGATCGCCTTATGCGCAGAACACACAGATGTCTATCAGTCTATTTATATTATATACTACTCAAAATTTGCTTTGCATCACTTACATTTTTCTTAATAAAATCTTCAAAAAACATTCAATCAATTTC
>JAVSBT010449270.1:0-10098 GCA_033118115.1 Pharyngocirrus eroticus
TTCAAATTAGAACGTACTCTCTCGCGAGAATCTCCCGGCTCCTAGAACTATTGTGCCATCTATCAACGATACTTGAAAAAAGTTCCTCCCATTAGAAAAATTGATTTGCTTAATGGGAAAAGATGAATATTGTTATGTCAATGTAAAGTACAGAATAGATCAAAAATAGTACTTATGAAAGGATTCTTACAAAAGTATTTAAATAACTAGCAGATTATTAAAGGGCGATATTCTAATAAAACATCCATTAAACTATGCTGAAAGGACTATAGTTTATAAAGTCAGGATGAAATTGATGGACTCACTTGTTCTATCTTCATTCATTCTAATTTCCACTGCTGGGTGTCCAGTTTGTTTTGATGCAAAGGCACTGAATACACTTGCATTAGCAAGATTTCCGCCCTCAGTGACCGCTTGGACAGTACGACACTGTACAACAAATGTTTTATTTTTGTTTTGTACAAGAGTGTACTCTCCAATACCATTGAAAGTATATTCAAATCCATCCAGTGTCTTGAAATGTGGGTCACCCCATATTAGACCTGAATATAGTGATAACATTATCTCAAGAATCGAATATAAAAAAGGCATAAAATAAGGTAGTGAACGGATGAATTCTTAGCAATTAACTTTTGGTATCAAGTCAATTTATCTTCTATCAGAATAAAGGGGTACTGATTTAAGTTTTCATAAGAGCTTACAGACAATATTACCCCTCCTTTTTTGAAGAATTCAAATGATAATATAAATAGGACTAAAATGTGATAAAAGAATGAAGCAGTTGAATATTTAATCATACTTGTCCTAGGAGGCCTATATCCGCTACAATCATCAGTTGGACGCATGACATAAAACTTTAGACAGTATTCATCAGTATCATTACAGCAGAAGCTATAAGCTTCTTCATCTGATATTGGTTCTTGATCTTTAAGTATAATACTACCAGCATCTGGGGGTGAAATGCTTAGAGCTCCTGATTCCAGGCTGTAACAGCATGTCTACAATATGAAAAATATGAATAGATTGAATTAATTCTTTATCTCTATACTTACATGGTGAATCATCTTCGTTATTGATAGATATATTGATGGATAAATTATCCTGTGATTACTATATTCATTCATTCATTTTTAAACTTTCTTTAAAAGGTTAAAAGTCAATGAAAACCAAACAAAACATATCTGTCCCCTACCTGCCAAGCCTTTACAGTATTTGTAAGATATTCTAGTCGTCTACTTTTGAAGCAGTAATAATTGGCAGTACGACTTTCTATAGGTCTAAATCTGCTGTCCGAGAGAGCTTGCAACAAGTTACAAGGACAAGACTCTAACCAATAGTGACCGGATTGTCGTGTAAGGTTGTAAGTGTCAAAGCTCCATTCAACACAAGGGTGGATTGTCATGTTACTTGTTTCATTTTCATACAGCTTGAAGAGCCACTGTCCTGGGAGACCTTTTGTTGGAGAGACATCATTAAAAAATAAGTTTATTTGATTTCATATAACATTCCTGTTGGATAAAAACAGAAGGCAGTAATTTGTCTGCAAAGTCTAATTGTGACCCCTAAGTGGATTAATCCCTGATAATGTATGGTTTAATCTCTAGGAAGTAGGAATGGGATCCTGTCAAGGTACTACAATTTACGCCTTTAAAAAGGTTAAAAGTGTCACATATTCTACATCTTGATTTGTTTTACTTTTTTCTTGGAAACATAACTTGTCTATCACAGTAAAAATGCAATACTTTCTGCCTGAGCATGGATCCCCTACAATCATATGATTTTGGAAATAGAAATACTTTTAATGGTTATAATTTCAATTGAACACTTGTACTTTAATTTGATAAACAGATCACCAATACTAATGCAAGTGGCACTACTTTTATACAACTGAGTATTGTATGAAAGGTTTTTAAATCTTTACAAAACCATAAATATTGGGATGTTAGCTCTTTGTTTACCTGTATTTCCTGGAAAGACATCAAAGTTTGCCATTCCATCTGTACCAGAAGTAATTGCTTCAAACTCTTTATCCTTGAGTTTATAACCCATATGAATAAAGGGAACACTTGTTTCCCCATGCATGTCATCAGTTCTGTAGTTATACTTTGCGAAGGTGTACACATTGTCTGTAATGAGTACTATCTGAAAAGTCTTGCTCTAAAAAAATATGATAAATTGTAATTTATGATCAAGACAATAAAATGGTTTTATAAAGTGAAAGCCCATCTTTATACTAAGAGTCTTATATAGAGACATGGTAGCCTAATGGATAGGGTCGCATATAGAGTAAAAGAAATATCCGAGTCGATCCCTGGCCAAGGCATCATGGTGTTTTTGAGTAAGACACTTTATTCTATATTGCTTTAGTGTTCCCTACTGAAAAATTAGGTATTGGGCACTGACCAGCGGCGATTGTCGTTTTCAAATGTACCATGTATTATTTGACAAAAAAGTATAATTTACAATTTTAAGAGTGCCTTCCCTAAATCCATGACACTTGCTGCATAAAACTCACCTGATTATCTTCAAGATAGAGATTACAAGGATATGGCTGCATTCGGTACCATGTGATAACAATTACAGTCTTAGCTTTAAAGTCTTTGATTCCACCATACTTATGAACATACTTGTTTGCTTTTTCAATTGTTTGAGAAGTTGAGTCATAACCATAATTCCAGGACAAAACTTTGTCCAGAGTATGATAGAATATTTTAGAACCAGGACATCTACCATCTTGTTCAGCCAAGAAAGGTAGGAGTAGATCTGCCTCTCCTTGAGGAAATGAGGCGAAATTGTTTACAACAACGTTATTTTGAAAGCTTAAGAAGCCATTTTCACTGATGAAAAGTTGGTTGTAATCCTTCCCAAAGATTTTCAAAGGTGATTGTAATGCCATTTTGTAGAAGTTTTGGCTTGGGGGTGAATTGAGATCTCTTTGGAAATATGAGTCACCATTGTAAATACCAAACGGAATAAGGTTGTCATCACCACCTAAGAAAATTAAAAAACAATGTTCACTATTCAAGAATCTAAGTGAATCCAAAAAGTTTTACCAAAATTGATAGTGATAAAGTAATTTTGGCAAATCATGGTTCATTTTCAACAGTACAGCAGATATATGGCTAAATAAAAACCAAGTTGTTTCTAACATAATACAATTCTAAAATAAATTCGGGTAGGAAAAGTATATTTCTGCTGATCTTACCAAACCTTATTATGTTTATTCCTGTCTTGATTATGATACCACCATTAATATCTTTAATCTACACTGTTCACTAAATAGTTAATTATTAGGAATATGGAGGACTGTGATTATATAGACAGAATACTACATGTATGTGATATTAAACCCCTTGTTATTAATATGAAGGGAAACATAACAGCATATTATCACAGATAGCAATATGTGTGTCTCTAACCAAAAATGATATACTATTCAATTTTATCACAAAATGCTTTTTACTTACGATGGCAGTTTAATTTGAAGTCCTGCATCATTGTTATGGTGTAGTTGTAATAGTCAAGGTTGAATGTTTTTATATGCCAATCAGTAACCATGTGAGCACCTGAACTTGAATTATTCACACTTCCATAGACATAATACCAGTCCCATGTACTTTCATCATAGAATGTCAAAGAGTAATAGGTCATTGGTTGATAACTGTAATCATTCCATGAATTATAACTGTATGAATACAAATACATCCGATTTGCTTCACCACGATAATTGCCATCTTTGTCAAGAACCAACTTAAAGCCGTCAATAGAAGGAATAGAAAGGGTGTTACCAGTATCAATGGAGTAGGATGTACATTCTGGCTTTTCTGAAAAAAAGAAGCATAAATGATTGTTCAAAGAGAATATCTAAGAACACACTAAATTGATATGACAGTTTTTGAAATTAAATAGGATTATGTATGGTATAACATATAGACAAGGCAAAATAATTACCAATGTTACAGTTGTTTCCCAACCAACCAGGGTAACATTCACAGCGGTACCAGTTATTCTCAATGTAACAGTCACCAGTGTTATTACAGGGAGAATAACTCTCACAGAAACCCTCGGGATGATCACACATCGATTGCCATGATCTCATTGTTCTTGAAACTCTTTCATCTATGTCATTTTTTTCATCTTGTGAGCACCCTCCAGTAGCTCTCTCCACACATTTAAAGGCATCATCTATACCACTGAAAAATAAAATCTCATCTGATTTTTGTTTTGTTCTTATTATTTTGGTTTTTTTATTTTTTAGGTGGGATGGGGTCGATTCGCTATTAATTGCCATTTGAATTATGACAGTAACATTTTAAAATCTAATGCTTGTCTACGAGGTGGGTTGAACAAAATTTTAAGGGAAGGTTATTTATGTCCTTACCTGCAAGTATCATCAAGACTTTCCAAGTCAAAATAGCATCCATCAGCCTCTGGAATATCACAAACTTGACCAGAATCTAGAAAAAAGAAGATTTGTTGAATTTCAATAAATTACATAGATATTGTTTTAATAAAGTATAAAATATTTGTTTAAACTGCCTTTTTTTCTAGTTTGGTTATACAAGGTTAAAAACACTTGACATTCACACATCTTTATTAATTAAGAGCAATTCATCAAGATCACATGGTAGACTGAATCTACTGTGATAAATGTCCCTGTTTATGCATTCAAGGACCTTCGTTTGAACTTATATGACAAACGTATGTCTGCTTGTACATATAAGCTTTACCCATAGCCCAACCTTGTGTGTTTTCTAACGATAAAACCCCACACTTTAATTTCAACTTACCAAAGCAGTCTTCTCTGAATTGCTTCACAAGGTCAATGGCATTTGGTCTCTCTTCAATAATACATTTGCCAAACACCATATTGTTAACACAAGTCTCAATCTCATCTAAATTTCTGAATACACAGAGCATTTTGTTATTAGTTCAGCAAATATTAACTTAGGACCCTTTTTAAAATCTATTTTTTTCCTGTACTATGTTTTAATTTAATAGGTGTGTGCCATGAATAATGGCATTGCACCTGTCATAAGACATTACATTTTATTTATATAGATGTATTTCAATTCATTCACAAGTTTATAGTTTGCCTTCTTTACAGACAAACAAAGTAAATATACTAAATAAATATATCTAAAGCCCCAGTCTCATATAAGCACTGATGAACACGGCAGTCCTGGATCCTGCCAGATCAAGATCTGGGACGATCCGTGCTCATTTTGGGGTTTCCAACATGGCAACTACAAGGTATCAACACAACACCCACACAAATGACCAAGGGCCAGACTATCAGGGTTGCACACCAACAATCAAGGCAGAGCTACGGCTGTCCCAGACCCTACACTGCAGCTACACCTGGACTTTTTCTGTGTGAACATGAAATTTTGAACTTTCCAAAACAGACATGTTGGACTTCTGGATCCCCAAGTACCTTCCTGGACCAACAAGGATTGCCACGGACCATCACCATGGCTACATGGTTCACAAGCCAGATGTGATCCATGTTGAGCTGGCACCTATATGGGACTGGGGCTTTACAGAGTGCCTTCGATAACCACTGACAAAGATAACTGTTGTTACCAAAAGCTCTTGGTAAGAGTTTATACAGTTAACCAGTCAACAGTTTTATTTGTTTACTAGCTATGTAGGGATAGTTATTGTCTATGTTAAGTGATACCAGTTTGTCATCTTGCTTGTTAAAACATACCTGCAGCTGATTGACCAAGAGGAATTATTCTTTTCTATGCCCTCTGTAATGTATGCATCATAACAAGATATTGTCTCTAGTGTGCAATTTTCAACTGTAAGATGTACATGAAACAAATATTAATAGATCATAAAGAACTATTATTAAATATTTGTATGATTAAAAAAATAAACTGTACAGTCAAGTACTACTAATAAATAGTAAACAAGTTTTGATTGTGTGATTATTCAAACCTCAAAAAATTGCTGTGAACCAACATTAGTCTACCCTTTTTTTAACTTTTAACAGAAAAGTAATTACTAGTTTGAAGACAGCTTGGTACTTGTTTTCTTTGAACGAAAGAAAGATAGGTCGTGAAGAGATCTTTAGCACATACATCTGTGGAATTCTCGTAGCACAGCTCAAATTTTCTGGTTATAACAAAAAGTGTTTCAAATAATCAAAGTATTGGAAGACAGTTTATCATTGAATCTTTTTGTATGTACTAAATACTGTAATAATTTATGCCTTTTCTTTCTTGCTTTTTTTGTTGATAAAAACAGCTAAAATGCGAAGAAAAACTATGAGTGCCTACTAGAATAATACATTGCAAATAGCATTAAAATTTCCCACCAATTGGAGAGAGGATGTCTCCCTACATTTGTTTGCAAATTAGAGATAGGAGCCTTTTCCTGGTAAATGTAAGTTTTTTTAAAATATTTATATTACTCGCTCAGTTGCAACAAAAAGAGATGTTGTTATGTTTTACACAACTGATTGAAAAAGGGCTACCACTTTTAGAAAAAGTCAATTTTGCTTAATTTGTTCATCTATTTCCTCAAGAGATTTGCATTTGTAACCAATTTCAATATTTCATATCATTTTGTATCCATTTATCAGATGTGTGTATAATTTCATTACATTTAAGTGGAAGATCACCTAGCAGAATGGGTAATCTTCCCAGAAATTAGAAAAATAAAAATGATACTGCTATTCCAAAGATAAATTTCTTCTGTTTTTGTATTTTCAGTTTACCGAATCTTAAAAAGCAAAATTTCTAAAATTCATTGGGAGAAAAGAGCAAATAGTAAAGGAAATCTAGGCAACTACCAAGACATTATTAATAATCTTAACATAATATTACCTGCAATCGGCATCAGCTTGTGAGCAATGGTATGCATCAAGAAAACACTGATCTTCTTCACCTGCGAAAATATGAACATGATTATATCTGTAGTTTACTACATTTATGAGATATTCTACCGCAGAAGCTTTTAAAAGTGAAAAACCTATGTTTAAAAACTTAGGAATTATTCTGGGTTGTACAGAAATATTTGCTTACATGTACATAGTAAAGGAGACTTCTCAGCACATCCTTATCTGTCATTAAACAGATCATTGTGAACACATGAAGCACTTACCGGTTTGACAGTCAGTCCCAGTGTAACCTGCCTTGCAGGTGCAGTTATAAGTATTGACTAGATCTACACATGTGGCTCCATTCAAACAAGGGCTTGAGTCACAGTGACCTATTCAGTGTAAGATTACTCATGTTACTATGGTATGTAATACACATTTCAGGTTTTGATATTTTATATAATTATTTCATAGTCACTTTTATCACTACACATTACCGTATTTCTATATTGAAAAAGGAAAGCAAATCTTTTGGTTCAATGACCTTTTTCACATTATAAAGTTGAGCACATCCTTATCTGCCATTAAACAGATCATTGTGAACACATGAAGCACTTACTGGTTTGACAGTCAGTCCCAGTGTAACCTGCCTTGCAGGTGCAGTTATAAGTATTGACCAGATCTACACATGTGGCTCCATTCAAACATGGGCTTGAGTCACAGTGACCTATATTAATTCAGTGTAAGATTACTCATGTTACTAAGATATGTAATACACATTTTAGGTTTTGATATTTTATATATCTCATAGTCACTTTTATCACTACACATTGCCGTATTTCTATATTGAAAAAGGAAAGCAAATCCTTTTGGTTTAATGGCCTTTTTCACAGTATAAAGTTGAGCCACTTTTTCCTATGGTAAACTCACGTGTTATTTTTGTAGAAGTGGAATTTTTTTTAATAAAGAGCTTAGAGGAAAAGTCTGACTAGTGATACATCTTTACAAAAGTTTTACTTCAAAACTATGCAACCTTCTATGGTAGTCTTTTAATTTTATGGTCCTTACCTCTACATACTCCATCTTCCTGTAGTTCCAATCCTTCATTGCAGACACATTTGTCAGGTCCCTGGATGTTTTCACAATGCATTTTACTTAGATCACATGTCACTGTCCCATCTTCACACTGGTCTACATCTGTCTCACAGTTGACACCTGTCCACCCAATCTTGCATTCTGAACAACCAGTTGCTTTGTCACATCTGGCAACATTTGGACCACAATTACAAACATGTGAACATTCTACACCCCAATAGCCAGTTACACATTCTATTTCAAAACATGAAAGAGTTAAAGAATTAAAAAGAACAAGCTCCCCAAATATAGGTTGTATCAATTAAAAGAGAGCTTGTTGGCTTTCAGTGACCAATGCACTCTTTTTTATATAAGAAAGTCCAGCAACACTGTATATTTTTGCAGGCATGACAGTCTGACACAACTTTAGTCTTCAAAGGTGATACCATCATGCCCTATATTGACAGAAAATACAGAACACTACGAGTTAATAGCCCAATAGTTCTAAGGAAATTGCTCAAAGCAACTGAATATGTATGTTGATTTTATGTCTGAACTAACCTTTACATGTTCTTCCATCTTTTCCCAGACTAAAGCCAGCATCACATGAACAGTTGAAGCTTCCTTCTGTGTTGAAACAATTCTGTGGTTGGCCACATAAATTC
This sequence comes from Pharyngocirrus eroticus, assembly GCA_033118115.1. Lineage (NCBI taxonomy): Eukaryota > Metazoa > Annelida > Polychaeta > Saccocirridae > Pharyngocirrus > Pharyngocirrus eroticus. Next base: position 8,569 of record JAVSBT010449270.1, read on the forward strand.
AAAGCACACTCATCTATGTCTAACAATATTAGAAAAAGAAACAATGTAACATTAGATACTAGAAATTGTTTATGTGATAAGTGAAAATGACTAATAAGTATATGTTATTGTAGTAGTTGTAACATGATTTAACTGAGACAACAATTCAATTACAATGCTTGGATACGTCTTTAATGTACTTTATTTGGACTAACTCCCATTGCAGAACCTGGGGTGATGTTAGAAACTGTAAGAGTTTTAGTAAAGTGGAAATTGATTTCTATAATAGTCTTTTAATGTTTGTTTTCATTACCTCTACATACTCCATCTTCTTGCAGTTCCAAGCCTTCATTGCAGACACATTTGTCAGGTCCCTGTATATTTTCACAATGCATTGTGTTCTGCTCACAAGTCACTGTCCCATTGTCACACTGGTCTACATCTGTCTCACAGTTGACACCTGTCCATCCATCCTTGCATTCGGTACAACCAGATGCTTTGTCACATCTGGCAACATTTGGACCACAATTACAGACTTGTGAACATTTCACACCCCAATAGCCAGTAGTGCATTCTATTTCAAAGGATAAAGAGTGAACAAATTATAAAGAAATCCCTGCATTACCGTATGGTTTGCAATCATGTCAGCTTGACACACCTAAAGTCTCAAAGAGAAATAGAATATGCGTTTACAGAGCCACAGTTGGCTACTCAAAGCATCTGACTATGTATGTAGGTTTTATGTCTAAACTAACCTTTACATGTTCTTCCATCTTCTTCAAGACTAAAGCCAGCATCACATGAACAGTTAAATCTTCCTTCTGTGTTGACACAATGGTGTTGCTGGCCACACAAATTCAACGCAGATTCTTCAGCACATTCATCTATGTCTATAGAAACCATAATAAAAATCAATGTAATATGCAAAAGTAAATCAACTATGGAACAGTTTTTTTTATTATGAGATAACGGGTTCTAATAGTTCTTTTTGTTTCCCCTATGTAGAAATGCTGTGGAACTATTAGCACACGTTTCCAAGAACATGTAAAATTGGAAAACCCACTGCTGTAGGGGAACACTGCTTAGAGACAGGGCACTCAGTTTCCTTAGGCAACACTAGTATCATAACCAGAGAGTTGGAGTGGACCAAGAGAAAGGTTAAAGAGGCCATCCTCATAAAAACCAAGGCCACCACTTTAAACTGTGACCAAGGATACCCCCCCCCCCCCCTACCCCACATCTATGACCAGGTTTTACAACTTCCTGAGCAGCTAATAAGACATCATTCACGTGAGCAAGGTCTTTAGTGAAGGCCGAAACGTCGTTTTTGAGGTGATTAATTATTTTCCACTAATATGCAAAACTTGTGTTAAAAATGAAATAACAAAACTGGAATGTGAAATTAAAAAGAAAATCCTATGTTATTCCAAATTCATATCTGATAAAAAGTTCACCACTTACCATTACATCCAAGAGTATCTGTTGCCAGTACAAAACCATCCCTGCATTTACAGATGTAATTATCAGACTCATCCTTGATACAGTAATGAC
>JAVSBT010449281.1:0-10096 GCA_033118115.1 Pharyngocirrus eroticus
GGTGGAGGCGGAGGAGGAGGAGGAGGAGGAGGAGGAGGAGGAGGAGGATTGTGATGATGGTAAAAAGTTGCTATTAATCTTGCATTATGATATCATTCATCATTATCATTTCTAAATCGATTTGATTATCATTATGAATTATAACTTACAATGTTGTCATCCGTTTTCTTTCTTAAACTTATTTCTCTGTTTTTTGCAATCAAAACAATAATAAATTCCACAAAGGACAAACATACAAATACTACAGAACCAAGCAGCCACACATCAATTGCTTTGACATAGGGAACCATTGGCATTGCAAGTCCTAGTAAAAAGAATGAGTCAGTGTAAAAAAAACCACTGAGAACAAAATCACAGTCAATTCACTCTTCACTGACCACTACACCACAGAAGACACTTTTATGACTCTGATTTGGCTCACAGAGAGTGCTAGAAAAATACAGTATGAATTCAATTATGAAAAATGTATTACTTCTTTGTAATGTAAATAGGGCCCTATGGGAGAACAGCTAATGCTGAATAGGCTACCCTGGATAAACATTTTCCAAATAAAATAAAAAAAAAAAAAATATCATAATTTTCCTAGAATAAGGTTTCAAAATATTTAAAACATGGTGTTTTTTTATACTAAAGGTTTCAACATTTTTTTTTCAAGATTTCTATCTATAAAATGAAAGGAAGTTAATTTTCACGATATGAATAAAAGTCGTTTGAAAAATCTGTATGGGGATTTGATTTAGAAAATCTGGTCAGAACATGCTGCAAAGTGGAAATTAAGGCCTTTTCAGATCAGAATTCCATGTTAAATCCCCATAGGAATTTAGTTAAATGCCATTATTTCATATATTTCCATAGAAGAAATAAACTGTCAAAATTAATTCCAATTGGTGCTCCAGGGGAGAACAGCTAATTTCACAGATTAGGCTATCATGTTTAAAGAAATTGAAAAAAAAAATGTTGCTCAATTTTGCCTTCTGTATTTTCTAATTTTTTATGGAAATATTTTCTATTGGCATATCACATCTTTACTCTAGATTAGATAAAGGGTAGATTACACAATACAGTTTATCATGCTGAAAGATTTTACATACCTGAGAGAAAGGTAAGAGTTAGAATGGATAAGACAGTTGTCACACCAAGACTGACTCTTGCAGGAACGCACTCGGGATCGATCCAGAAAGTTAACCATGATATGGCTACTATTAGCACAGCTGGAGCGTAAACAAGTACCACATAATAATCATATATTCTGTCAAGCTGGAACGTAAACCTCAAACTTGAAAAATTTCCTGTAAAGAAATCAAAAATTAAATAAGCTACCTTTGATAATAATATCCATAATTGATTTGCAAGGCAACTAACTATAGAATATATACAATTTTACAAAGTTTTTACATCTAAAATACTTTTAAAGCCTCTGACAGTGTAAACACATCCATCTGCAATTTATTGTACAGTACCCAAAAGTCTACCTTTAATTTTGAGGGGTTTATGGATAGTGTAAATGCATTCACTTTCATAGACATACAAATTAGAAAAAGGAATATGAATTGGGCTTTTAAAAAAGTTACAAAAACACAATATCGATTGTGTAAACAGGGCATAATCTTATCTAACCTTATTATCTTGTCAGTGATTTACCTGTTGCAAAAGTATTAATTCTTTCCTCCATATAATGATCAACAAGTTCAAAATCCACTAAGCTTAAATTTTTAGGTAGCTCCAAGGCGCCAGGAATTTCATTCCATTTTATGTGAACAGTATTTGTCATAGAATGATCTAGAATATAATAATTACAATTAATAAGATTTGAAGAAAGTCTGCAAGAGCTGGTACGTAAAATGAAGATTTTCAAACGAGATTTCTGTGGGGTTTATTTAATATTTTTTACACACTGTTTCTAACCGAAGTTTTTAAACCAATATAGTTATTGAAAACATACTACATAAGGTTAGATTGAAAATGAAAGATAATTGTGGGTAAAGTAATTTTAAAAGATTAACATTAGACTTACAGAGTTCCAGATCAAATTTACAAAACTGTGTATCTAGTGGAAAACGCTGCAGGTAGAATGGACAAGAGAGCAACAGACTGTACCTTAAAAGTCAGAAAAATATCAATCATGAGACTGTTGACAGTCCAAGTGAATACAATATTTTGAAAACAAAATGATAGTATAGTGGAAATAACATTCCGTGGGGAAAATATGCAACACGTACAAGATCACCACTAAAATTAGAAATGGACTTCCATATCCATTTGATATATACCTTCTTGAAACAAAAATCTGTCCATTTTTTGATATTCTTATCCACTCATTTGGAGCTGGAATTTCATGAAAGTCACCATCTCTTTCATTTGGAAAATATAGGTCAGGCAGCCACATGTGTGACCTCATTGCTGAAGGTAAATCTATTGAGACAGCAGGCGTGAGATTATTTAAATCAAGGCGAGGGTCTTTCCATGACAGACGTAGAAAACATGACATTCTGTAAGACTAAATCAAGTGAAATAAGATGATAATTTATATTTCTTTCAAACTTTCCTCCAATTATTGCCACATTACGTTCATTATCAGTTACAAATATGGGGTAATATCTGCTTTATATATCAACACATGACTCTTTATTGTCCCCAAAAGGGAATTGTAATGTACAACGATGAAATGTCTTTGGAAAAATGATATTCTGTACTGTATAAGACTGAAATAAAATAATTTATGGCCAATAGAATAGTGGTAAAATGTTGAAAAACATAAAAATTGAAATTGACAACACTTGTGCTCTCTATACGTTGAACCATAGAATGGGCCGGTGTTAAATTATGTAAAGTACAATGAGTAAAATGATATTTATGTTTTAAATCACAAAATGTCTTCACATGTCTGAGGCAAGGGGGGGGGGGGGGTGAATCTTGGGGATGGCTCTTTATAATTATCATTTTTGATCGATGAAATGAAGTTAGATAAAACCTATGCTTCTGATAGCATTCACTGGGGAAGAAATGAAATATGTGGTCTTACCATATCCTGACTATTTACCGCATATATTTCATTGATGTTCAAGCCAACGGAAATTTCTGTTCTTGAACCTAGTAATAGGATAAAAAGCATTACATAATTCTGTCAATTATCCTATATCTACTATAATTATCATCATTGCATAAATGCAATATATGGGCCTACTGAGACTTTTATTATATATTATATATGTAAAATAATGATAAAGTCCAACACAAAAGATATGCGGTTTGAAACCTACATGTTTCGAGTCATCAAGGACTCTCTTCAGGGTTTATGTATATATTATATATATAAAAGTCTCAGTAGGCCCATATAGTAGCCTACACTTTTACATGTAAATGGTCTTTGAAGGCAAGAAATATAAGTTTTGCAATATTTTATTATTACACATAGTGAAAATTATCATTGTTATTATTACCTATATTCTCATACAAATTCTCAAATTTATTTCTTATTCAACCATCTCTTATCATGACTAATTTGTGCCACAGCAGATACCACTCCCCCTCCCCTTACACACCTGTGTATAGAATGTTTTGCTTAATTAATTAATTAATTAATTGTTTGTCAATACAATGAAGATGTAATATTAGATTATTTGACAAAGGAGGGTAGGAGGTTAAATAATGTAGGAATTGGAAACCACTATTAAAGTTGCGAGTATTAGCCAACCATTGATTTGATTTGATAAGTTGTATTTCAACAATAGCATATTGATGACTACATACATTATCATACATTAGTAATTATAAGTAATATTTAATATTCTGACATCATCCGGGTTATTACATAATATTATTACATAAGTTTTATGAAATTCTTCAATTCAGGAAATATCTATTCATTTAATTGTTTCCAAAAATAGATATAAGTTGCTGCAAGAATTATTTTTTATCTATATATAGGGATTCAAACACATGCACTTAGGTAGTTCAGTTAGTAGAACAGTGGGCCGGTAACCCTAAGGTTTTGGGTTCAAGTCCAACTCTAGGTCAACAGATTCTTTTTCTGTTAATCTCTGCAATATATAGGTTAAAACCCTGATGGTGAATATTAGTGATAATATATATTTTAATAAAAGTTACCTTTTTCCAAAAAATGGTAAGGTGGAACTGTATTATCTTGTCCTTCAAACAATGCCTCTATTACAGAAGATCTGAAAGATTAAAGAAGAACTTGCAAGAGGTTACAAAAACTGTATTAACAGCATTTTCCAAATTATTCAGCATAATTATATTGAAGCTATATACTGATGATAATTATTTTAAAAACACGTATTAATACAGTTTTTAAACCTCATTCTGCTACCTAAAGAAGTCTGTTACAGTGTTTCTTGTTAGAATGCCCTTTTTCGAGCTGAAATATGAGGGTCATATCATGAGCATTAAAATTGACCTACATTCTGACACTTCTCCATCTTCAATTCAATATTGTTTTTAGATTAAATAAAAATCAAGTTTTAAATCAAATTTGAGACAATTTTTGATAAAGTTATCAACATGTGAAAAAGTGATGCAAGGCAAAATGTAAGTAGTATATTATGTATCTTAATCTTAATGCATGGGGTCCTTTAAGAAATATAAGAATGACACCTATATAGTGATAAGGTACTCTTTTTAAGGTACTGAAATATGATAGTATCAATGAGTAGACAGCCCTAAAGTATTAAAGAAATCCTATCAAAACAATCTGAACCACAACATTATTTTTAAACTTTCAGAAAAAAATCCAATTTTGATTAATTTTCCACCAAAAAATTGCAAAAAGATCATAATAATCACAAACAAAATAACAAAATATGAATCAAAAATAAAAAGCTGCATATATTGTCTTAAGTTATTCCCTTATATATTTGTAATTTTATTTTACAATGTCTCCAAAAGAAAACTAGCCATTTTCCCTTGATAAAATTAAAATGTTACCTACAAATTTGCAACCTGCTCCTGACAAGTCAAACCAATGAATCCAAATATCAGTAACTGTATCACCCATACATTGTAAAAATGATTCTTCATTTTTTTTGGTGCTGATTGAAGTGTCTCATTGACAAGTCCTCATTACCTTACTCACACCTTGGTGACTTTTCAGAAATAATCATGCCCACATCTATGCAACTTCACAGTATAGGCTCCTATTACATAATCATGTTTCACATAAAGGCCACTTTATGGAAACAATGTGATCACTGAATACCATTGTCAGAAGAAATTGAATCCTCTCATAGAATGTACCACTTTAATGCCAATGGTTATTGATTAATTCAACTTTAATTAATTATCAAACTATCAATAACATATCAAATCGATTACATATTCATCATCAGGGTGTTATTTAATATCAAATCGATTCAATTGAATAACAGAATAGAACAAAATTGTTATGAAAATTATCATTTCATATACATTTATTATTTATTTAGCTCAGGTAATTAAAAAAAATCATCAAAATGATCAATCAAATATTCTTGCAAAAGGTTGAAATTGTTGACAATTTTCTTATTTCAAAATCATAAAACATATCATGTCATGCATAAAATTTAATCTGTCTTTCCTAACTGCAAACAAAGTTCAATGAAGTCATTATGTTCGGTTTTGATAATTGATGATGTTCTGTAAGTAATGTTTCAGATGGTATTTATACTAATTGTGTCTTTAATTCGTGCCAAAATACACTACTTAAAACCTGAAATGCATGATATAGTTTCTTGCTGATAAGATATCTCAATTAATCTGTATTTCCTTACTTCAAACAAAGTTCAATGAAGTCATTATGTTCGGTTTTAATAATTGATGATGTTCTGTAAGTAATGTTTCAGGTGGTATTTATACTAATTGTGTCTTCAATTTGTGCTAAAATGCACTACTCAAAACCTAAAATGTATGATATATGTGTATAGTTCCTTGCTGATAAAATATTCAAAAAAAGAGCTATTATTCTTTTTTTAAGCTTTAGGTTTGCTTACACATCAATGCTACTGCCTGTATCGACTGCTAATTAGTGTGATGGTTTGGTTATAGGGAGGATCATTTCATTGATTTCATTTGATACAGGCCATAGACATGTAACAGAGTTATAATTATAGATACTCCTAGATGGCAGCATTGAACTGTGTGAAGACTAGATGATGAAAGAGCTTGAATGAACGTGTGTGAGGGTGTGTGAGGGTGTGATTAAGGGTGTATAAAAGAGTTGGGTATATTTTGCAGAGTCAGTAAGAACCTTCTCATGAGGTACCAAATGCCTAACGGAGATTACAAAAGTAGTGATCAAACTTGACAAACTCCAAAAATTCTGATTAAGAACATTTTTTGAGAATGTTAAGAAGTAAAAATCTACTTTTTATGATATTTCTGGGCTGCATAAGGAATCAAATTTTGGGTTGAAATTGTGAAAAACAATTTATAAAAGGGTAAGTAGACCACTGGTGAAAGTTGTTCTGATCTACCACCATGAGAATAATACCTGGGTTTGTTATCAGGAGTATATATGCTTGTACATGTATTTCAAGGTGTTTGTTATGGTTCTGTATGAGTGAAACTGTTACAAATAGTCATTATAGCCTATGGATTTCAAACAGACTGTTCCACAACATTTGGGTCCAAACTTTGAATCCTTATGCAGCCCAGAAATTTCTTCTAAGAAAGAAACAACTTTCTTTAGTATAGTCTGTACCAAGCCATTGCCAAACCTTTTGTACCTGGTTTGTGTCTTTGGTATGATCCTGTGATGAGTACCAAGGGTTAAGTCCCACTTTGTTTTGATTGATACCTTATAAGATCAGTTTAAAGGCCCCTCCCAGATCCTTATAACCCCTATGTTTCGATGATTGCTAGACCAATAGTTTTGAAGTGTTTCTCAATCAAAACAGCCATTACATGTGCTTGCACTGCAGTTTAAAAAAATATAAAATATAATGAACCTGCAGGATTGGTTAACTAACAAACTAACAAATTAAACTAACAAAACTATCATATAATATATAATATATATAACATATTAATGTAAGTACATTGTACTCTGATCATGTAATCAGAACAAACATAATAAAGTCATGCATGATAAGGCTGCCAGGAATGCAGGATTCCAGTTTGACAGTCCTGAAATTTTGAATTGAATAAATGTGATTCATATGTTTTGCCAATATGGTGTAAGAACAGAAAAAACTCCATCATGAAAATGTCCTAAATAGTTTATTCCCAATAAATTCATAATAAATACATGGAATTATTCAATTTACTCTCCTCTTACTTTATTACTCTTTACTACAAGTATATTTTAAATGTAAAATTCAAAAAAGTACATGTATACTAAAAACATTTTCCCCATAAAATGCCACATAAACACCGACATGTTAAAAGCATTCACTAACAAAAATAAATTTTTTTAGGAACTAATTCATATCTAGATACAACATATAGTTCTGTGTCTTAACAATTTCTATATATTTCTTCAAACAAGTGTAAAAATGTAGAATTTGGAAAGTTTTAAACAAAGAAATGAGCTACCATTTATTGTTTTCATTCACCTCCATACCTTTTTCTCTGAAGCATTGTAGGTTTTCAGGTCCTTTGCTTTTTAATTTAAAATAGAAAAAATCTTTTTCCTGAAACACGTTTATACCAAATTCATATCTGAGTTTCCAATTTGTTTTCCCAAAAAGTGAAATATACCCAATACACAACATTTGAAAACAAGAACACAACAGGAAAAAATATTTTAGAAAAGTCATCAATGGATTTTGCACTTGGAAAAGAAGTTTTTGGTAAAATGCTAGTCTCAACTGCCGTTTCATCAACATCCTAGGAAAAAAAATTAAACTGACATGAGTAAAACATTTTCACCTATTTTTAGATATCATAGCAGATTTGTTGGTTGCAGAATCTCATAAAACAAGATGTACACTAGGTGTATAATGCATGTATAAGTAAGCAGAATTTCCAAATATCATTAGATGCCTTCAGAAGCAGCAGCATGCTCTATATTGCTCAAATATCTGTTTTTTGAGGGACAAGATAAGACAATTGTATTACCAAATAACAGGAAAGAAACAGAACGAACAATCAAAAACACTTGTTAGTTCACATTAAAAAATTATTCAACGTTATTATGAAAACAGATAGTTAGTCCATTCTAAATTGATTAGTTGGTAGATGGATTTTTCAGTATTAAATTTGGGTCAGTCAACTCCATGTAAAAAAATCATTCGGTCTTTTATGTAGAAATGACGGAAAGGACAGAGGTGTATTGTTTCAATTATGTGCTTATATACTTCTTTATTAATTACCAAGAATGGATATTTAAAAGTCTACAGAGACTTTGTTTAATTTTTTTGCCTAAATTTGTCAAAAAAAGGCAACATTTTGAAATAAAAAAGTTTCCAATCGCGAAAAAAAATGTGTCAGTGGCATCCATTAACCAACTAATAATTTTGGAATGGCCTTACATTGCAGTAATCATCAAGTCATATTAAAGTAAATAATTATACAAAATAATATTTCTATATTTTTCTTAAACTCGATCATTAAAGTAATATGTTTTTAGCAGTGATTGTAGTTTATTTCAAAAATGCAGTGATTGAAATGCAAGGGAAACTTTGATAATTATGATTAGTTGTTAATATTGAATAGCAGGTCTTATTTGACAGAAACGTTTCAAAAACAGCAGCCCTAAGCCTAAGGCTATGGATAGGGGATTCTGAATTGCTCTGATTACCTGGTTATTATATTTGTGCAGGTGTGATTGCAACATTCCTGTACTGCACCTATGATTTTCAAATCACTAGTGCTATTCATTGAAGCAAGAGAATGATACATAAAATGTATATCAATGTAGTTGTTACCTGTTGAACTATCGAATCAAATGTTTAGATATTTTCCATAAAATAAAATTTTGCCCAAATAAAGCCATAATTTTTCATCAAAATTCTTGAGCCTCTTTTTTTCTGAATGTGATATCAGTTTGACAAGTTTTAATTTAGAACTATTTTTTTAATTTGGAAAATGTTTAATTCAGCACAAGCTCGCTTCCGATCGGGCCCTGTTGACAAAGGTTTTGATAATACATTAAAGTGCAGTGCAATTGAAGATAAATCAAGTTAACTCACATGACATGCAATCACACATACCCGTACCATTTCATGATCTTTTTGCTTTGTCATGTCGATGATTTTTTTCTTTCTTTTCAAAGCCATTGTCACTACCACAAACTCAAAAAATGCCAAGCAAACACATACCACAGTGATGAGAAACCAGATGTCTATTGCTTTTACATAGGGCACCTTTGGAAGGGCAAGACCTATGGGATACAATATATTAAAACAAATAACAAATGAATCTTATTGGATTGTAACATAGTTTTTGATAGCAATATAAAACTTGTATGTCAGTATGGCGCATAAAGCTAGCATTGTCATAATCAAAAGTTGATCCCATTTGCCCCCCGTACTACAGTAATTTCTATTTCATGTTGAATGCAAATACATGTATGGACAAATTGGGATTAATTGCTTTTTGTAAACTTGTGCATGGTTATTTAGGGAGCATCTCTATATAACAATAAAGCATTTTTGAAACATACATCTTCACTACTAGTGTGATGCAAAGTGCACTACTTTGCAACAAGTGACTGTTGTTAGTTCCCATTGTGAATGATCATCATTATTGACAAGTTCTCACCTGATAAAAAAGTTAGAGTCAATATGGAAAGGACTGTTGTCACTCCAAGACTTATTCTTCCAGGAATGGATTCAGGTTCTATCCAGAATGCAATCCAGGAAATAAGCACAATCAAAGCTGAAGGGGCATACATGACCATGAGATAATAATTGAATTTACGGTCAAGTTGAAAGATTGCCCTCACTGATGAAAAAGATCCTAGAATGGAAAACAGTCATATAATTAATTTCAGTAGTACTGTTGTAGTAGTAGTAGTAGTAGTAGTAGTAGTAGTAGTAGTAGTGGTGGTGGTGGTGGTGGTGGTGGTGGTGGTGGTGGTGGTGGTGGTAGTAGTAGTAGTAGTAGTAGTAGTAGTAGTAGTAGTAGTAGTAGTAGTAGTAGTAGTAGTAGTAGTAGTAGT
>JAVSBT010449292.1:0-10094 GCA_033118115.1 Pharyngocirrus eroticus
TTTTCACAATAATAATAATATTTTTATATTATGAAATCTGTTATTCAATCTCTGTTTTTAGGAATGAGTCTCTATATGAACATAGTTATAATTATGATAATATTATTTTTGTTGAAAATGATAATTTTGGCTATGAGCTTGCCAAATTTAGTGTCTCTAAGATACAACAGGGGTGCAATGAACGCAAACATGTCTTGATTGTTGATGAACAAATCTGCTAGGTGTCCGTTCCATATTTTCAAATACTTATAGCTACAAAAATAAGAACAGCTGAATAAACTATTTGCATTTACTAGACAAGAGACCTCCTACCAGGAAATATTTAAACTACCAATGTAGTTAGGCTGATGTAGATCCATTTTGGGAATAAGCTGAAAAAAGCATCAATATTGAATAATAATAATTATGATGATGGTGATAATGATGATGAAGATGATGATGAAGACGGCGAAGCAGATGATAATAGTATTAATAATAATGAAGTGTTTAGAGTCCTATTTTAACTATGTGCTCTCAGCACTTTTTGTTCTTTCTTGAATTAGATAATGTTAAAATGTTTTTTAACTTGAGAAACAAAGATGTTGCTGTGAACATTTTAAAAGATAATCTGAATTCTTCATGGTTTCCTGACAACTTTTGTAATCCAGAATTAGTCTTTCCTCCCTTTTACATGCTCAGTGTTGTGAATGTTTTCAATGTATATCAAAAGAGTTAACATTCCCTGCCCACCGGATAATATTTCAGAACAAGAAAACTTTAATTTTAGGGGCAATGGAGGCATTGGGATCTTTGACCCCTTAATTGAATTTAGAAACTGTTTTCCGGTAATTTAAAGAAATCATGGATCAAAGTGGTCTTTATAAAGGTTGATGATAATGGTACATGCAATAGACGATTCTGAATCTTTTGAATCTTTAAACTTGAACAGGGGCGGATGCAGGACTTTGGAGGGGGGGGGGGAGGGTCGAAACCTATTCACTTTCATAATCCACATAGGCAGGGTCTAGTCTCAACCACGACACAGGTGTGTCCAAACAGGGTCAAGGTGTTAGGCTTTAGAAACCAAAGGGTGCTAGATGTTCTGGGGTGAAGTTTGAGCATTTGGAAACCATTTTTAACAATGTTTTTGAGGTGACTTTGGTGTTTCAACACCTATCACAAGTATTTTGTCATTTTCAGTCCAGCAGAGTTAAAAAATATTTTCTGAACTATTAGCTTTACTTTATGTATAAATGAACTTTTATATAAAATTACAGCCCAAAAGAGTCAGGCCAAGTTGTTAAACTTTGTTCTTCTCTGTTTTGATTCTTTATCTCTCCCTATCGGCTGACGATAACACCATTCCATATGAGATACATGCAGTGATTGAACAGGAATATTAAATAAACTCTACCCATTCATCAGTATTTCAAGAACAAAAGTGAACATAAATCCCATTTCAAAAAGTAGGAAAAATAAACTAATTGGCACTACCAGGACAGTTTGATCACATTAAAACAGTAGAATAGGCCATTCACTAAGCAATATGCTGGTTGCTTAGGTCCAAAGATAAATAAATAAATATTCTTTGTTAGGTCTGTTGTCTGTGGTGAATTCATGTACATGTAAATTTATATGGTGATATTCAAAGCAAGAAAAGCAAAACTAAGTAAAACATTGAAATACAAGTTTCTACTATACCTCTCCTGTTCTTTACAATTGAAATAAAAAGTCTAAAAGGGGGGGGTGGGGGTGTCCAGACCACCTACTCCATGTATCCACTACAGTGGAATGTGTGTCTCAGAGCATTTGTTCGACTTTGTCCAAAAGTATCATTGCACAGAAATGTAATCTATGAAATATTCATAATCATTGGCATAATGACTTCCCTTTTTAGTTACAATTCGTTTTTTGCAAGCTTGAATGTTGTAGGAGTTGATCGACTATGTGAAAGGGAATACATTTTCTCGATTGTTTGCGTTTATATTATGTTAAGTACAATGAAGTTTAAGTATTATTGAATTGTATTTGTAACTAAAGTAGACCATTAATAGCCGAAAACATATACTTTTTTAGTCCTTCTTTGACCAAAATGTAACTTTTGGATTTGATGTAAAAATGTCTGAGACCTACATGAACTTTTGAGTGATTGCCCCCTCTCCCACTTTACAAGATGAAGATGACTCATGTTTGGTTTTCTATAGTAAAAACAATCTATAGAAATCAGAGATATGGTCTATCTTATAAATACAAAAGATGTTGTAGTTGAAAGCATTAAAAAAACTTCAAACATATACACAATCATATAGCTTATGGGGGATGGGGTGGTAGAAGTGTGTTTTGATTTTGACAATCTTGTTATTCTGAAGTCTCCTGAATCTTACAAAGCTGGGTGATATCTCTAAATGATTTCATAAGCATTTAAAACAAAACAAAAAAAGTAGGAAACACACAATTAGAGACCGGCCAGACATAGACATAATTATATCACGTAAAAAGATGCAACTATATGTGAGGATAACGTGTTATCTTGTACAGTATTATGATGGTCTAGTTATCTTTGATCTATAAGGATAACATGTTCTCGTCTACATTATGAAGGATAGGTTTAATATTAACACAGTAAAGGTATTTAAAATTATCTTGCAAAGATCATTTTAAAATATTTCATGTGATCATGTGACCATGGAGATACGGTTCCTTTATCTGGCATACTTCACATAACCACTTCCTTTCTGATTCCAGACTCTGAACACATCACTTGTGAGTCTCATTGCAAAATCCCCCCCCCCCCCTTTAAATTTGGGGCTACGTTTCTCTCCCTGGAGGTCTCTATATATTTTTGTTTGTATATATTTTAGATTCTTTTTATGTGTATATGTGTGTAGGTGTCTATATACATATTGTATGCATATATACATGTACATGCTTATATATTGTTAATTTGCATACGTTCTGGGTTTTCTTTATACGGCTACAGCTTGACTTTCTTTCATTTGTCAGGTGTTTAAAGTTTTTTTTATACCTAAACGTATGGCGTATTAGGCGCCACTCAGTATATTTTGTTACGGTTATACTAACACTTATTTTATTAAAGCTTATATGATTTTATTACGGCATTAACTCTATGCCATATCTGCATTCTCATGACTAAATAAACTACCTTCCTATGGAAAGGTTTAAAGAATTAAGCCAAGTAGCTTCAAGGAGGGAGCAACAGGCAGGATAGACGGCATACCAGACAAACTAGAGAACACTCCATCCTATCAAAACAGTGACTCTTTTGTAGCAGCAGAAAACATGCATGATGATGATGATAATCCAGATAGGATTTGATAAAAAAAAAAACCATCAATGACTATATTGTGAAATAACCCTTTTTATGTTTCAGAGAAAAAAGTAAAAGAAAAATCAGATCCCTTGTGAATTTCTAAAGACCATAATTATATTAACCTTTTATTCGAGATGTGCAAAGTTATCTATTTCTTTTCAAACTTTTTGAGAGGTTTGTTTTCTAAAAAAAATGTAATTGCATTGTGCCTTTGGTAGACATAGGTATTGTCAATGATGGCCTTACTACCTGCTGCAGTCAAATACGTCCAAAGATTTACATTCTTTTGCACCAAAAACATGATCTCAGCTACTCTAGGTCCCATCTCCAATGTCATTAACCTTTCTCCGTAATTTCTATTACTTCATGTTCAACCTTTACAATTCATGAATCAACACATTGGTGAATGCCTTCATTGACCTAGATATCAAGTGACCTAGATAAAGTTTCTTTCAAAAAGTTTTCTTTAGATTTTGAATTCAAATGATATCACTTTATAATTCATTTCTATTACTTCATGTTCAACCTTTACAATTCATGAATCAACACATTGGTGAATGCCTTCATTGACCTAGATATCAAGTGACCTAGATAAAGTTTCTTTCAAAAAGGTTTCTTTAGATTTTGAATTCAAATGGTATAACTTTATAATTCATTTTCTATGAGTTATACAAACACATTTCTAAAGCCAAAAACTCAGTATTCAAGACATGGAAGGACTAGACATCATTAAGTTGAAATGTCGTCACTTTGTTCTACTTTCATCGGTAATCGGTTCATTTAGGTGATTGGCATTTTTCAAGGTAAAATATATGAATCTGTTTTTACCAGAATGTGAGACTCCTTTATTTAAGATACAAGTTGGTGTCCTAATCAAATGATATTGTTTTCTGCTACAAATCTCACCTATCTGATAAAAAGAATATTATTTTCTTATTGCAATATTTAAAACAAACTTATAACTGCGATGTATGACCACGTATTTGGACCAATGTCATGATCGTATTATGTTTATGTTTATTTAGCCAATTATAAACAAGCTGTGGCTTTTAAACATAATCTGTCTATCTTAGTATGGCTGATAGAATGAAATCTGATGCAAGACATCAATTTGATAATTCGTTTTATAATCCTTTTGCCTTCCTCAAATACAAAGGTGCCCACCCTTAATTACCCACCCTCACCGCTTTATGACCAGATACTCCTTCCTGAGTGATCAAATGAATTTGAACCAGGGACCTCCTGCATCGCAAATGGTAACTATTATGACAAGTCAACGCACACTACACAGTTGGCAAGTAAAGCACAGTTGAACGTATGCAAGAAAACAGCAAAGACATAAGCAATTAATAAGAACACTAAAAAAAGGAAATGGATGGATGTACTTTTCTCACAGGAACAAAACATTAGTGTATGAAATCAGTAGTATTGATATATTCTTTTAACATTTTAAATTTTAAACATTAAATTTTAGTTTTTTATGATGTAAAACATACAAATGCAATTGCTGTGGCCTGAATCAGACTTAGATTGAAAGAAAGTGAACTTTTTTTTATTGCATTTGATTTTAAGGATGAGTTAAAACTAGTTTTTGTTTAAATGATTCCTTTTGATGGGCAAGGGGAGGGGGAAGGGGTAAGTAAGTCCAATGAAAATATAACCTATGGCATACAGTCTTATACCATCTAAACACCTTTTATAGAAAAAGGTTAGACATTAGCCTGCAGGTGTTTGGAAATTGATGTAAAACATGAAAACGCATTTATGCTGGCCTTATTAAAAAACAGCTGATTTTTTTTTTAAAGTCACTTACGTAGTTGTATATTAGTATTATCTAAATGTTACTTTTAAGTCTTGTGATTTCCGACCTAGGGGCACACCTTCAAGAAGACTCCAGGGAGAGAAGATCAACTATCAAAGTAATTTCAAAAATTATTCAGCAGCTCTGAAAAAAGGTAATAGTCATTTGATCTCATTTCATGTTATAAAATAATTAGTGTTTTAAGAAAAGTTGCTCTCTTGTATTTTGTGATTGGAAAGAGAGCAGAGGTTTATCCTGCCAGTATTTACAGTAGGTTTCTGTTATAGATTGTTGTTTTTGTGTTAATATCATACTGATTATTTTTTTCTTGTCGCCTTTCAAGGAGTCATTACATTCGTTTGCACTAGTTTGGGAAATACATATATAATTATTATTATTATATCATGCAAAATATCAAGTTGTAATGAATAAGTTTCAGGTAGATGTATTTTTGAAGTATAAATGATTTTTATAATCATTATCTGCATGCTTTAAGATATGTGTTTGCCCTTATATTTTTGATGCTGGTATTTTGAAACTGATCTGTAAGCTTTTTCAAGCATAGTGTTTTTATTTTGCCCTTTTGGAAATATGAAGAATTATCAATATCATATCTTATTAAAAATCATGTTGCTAAGGAAATGGCATTTTATGAAATCATTTTTATATTACTTTCATTACACTTGTCATTTTGAACCTTTTTAAGTTCGTAATTAAGCTTCAAGGCTTCCTCGGCTACAGGTTGAAATCACTCTTCATGGCATGCACACTGTTGTATGAGAAAAAACTACCAAAAGTCAACACAAAAACACGGATTGTATTTTAAAAACATCAAACCAACACATAACTTTTCAATAGATCAAAATATCTTATAGAAAGACATTTTCAGTTTACTTTTTCAAATTTGGAATTTTAAGATATTTTCTTACATGCCAGGTACACTCATGTGAAATACATTTCTAGTGATAGCAACTTGTAGCCTAGGAGTCTCTGACGCCAAAATAGAACACAGTCATAGGTCTTAATGGTGAAAAATAAGCAATAGAATAGTTAATATTATCATGGTATCATCTACCCAATCGTTACAAAATTTAACCAGGAATTTTTTAAATACCATTATCTGGATTGCAAAGTTTTCCATTTTGGATTGATAGAGTTTGTCTTATCTTATTTAAACTGTGAGGGTTTGAGTAAAGGAAGTTTTATCAAATCTTGAATATTCCTAAGAAGTATTTCAAGTATTTTCGAAATTATTATTGAAATCACCAATCAACAAGTATGATCTAGCTATATCTAATTTCAAAAGAAATAATGATT
Source organism: Pharyngocirrus eroticus (assembly GCA_033118115.1). NCBI lineage: Eukaryota > Metazoa > Annelida > Polychaeta > Saccocirridae > Pharyngocirrus > Pharyngocirrus eroticus. Next base: position 6,429 of record JAVSBT010449292.1, read on the forward strand.
GCATCTGAAAAGTTGATTTCAAAATCAAATATGAACTTGTGCCTTTGAATTATTGACAATGTCTAGTATGTACAAATCTTAAGAAAAATAAAACAATCAAAATTCAGGAGTAACAAATAAGAATAATACATTCAAAATAATATTTGGCGACCTCTGTCATCTTGCAAGTTCATGCCATGATCTTTTTTGTTGGTGAACAAAATAACTTTGCATTTAGTTGCTCTTTTTCACATCAGAATTTACAATTTTCTTGGCATGTATTATTGGCATGTGACAAATCGATGATATGAATATTCTTTGAGTAGATTCCACTATTGAATATAAGAGAATCTCTATGAATCATTTGTAAACATAGAAGAATTCAAGATAGCATGTTCACATTTTCTAGTTTTAAGGATGCAAAAATGAAAAGGTTAATAATTAATGAATATTTATAAAGTGTATTAATATTCATTCATAGCTCTTTTTGAGTTTCTTTTCATACATTTCACTGCCCCCCCCCCCCCCTGGAAAATGTGTAGAATATTGTATGAAACTTGAATAAAACCTTCACATATCCCTTGTTGATCTTTTAACCTGAAATGTCTTTATACAATGTGATTATTTGTTTTTACAACAATAATATCATAGTACTAAACAAATTTTATCAATTTATTTATACAGTTCTTGTAAACCATTTGGGGCAAATTACCTTATAAGATTCAGTCATTGGCTTCTCTAGTAACAGATACATTTCCAATTATCTTATTTCTATCTATTATATAAATGCTCAAAAGAATAAAAAAAACATCTGTGGAGAATAACATACTTTTATGAAAATTGGCAATTCTTAGGGATTTTTGCCCCAAAATGATTTAAACAGCATCAAACAAAGGAGTACATCTACTCTTTGATCAGACTGAAAGATTATCTTATGATTCCATATACATTGTAATTGTCTAAAAAAAATAGTTAATTTATATCATAATATTATGATATTGATAATGAAAAAGTGATCACTCTTTTATGGAAATTAAGTTCATTCTTGAATGGTGTTTCCATGGTAATTGCACCTGATTACAATTTTAAACAAGTGGAATCAACAGGGTTCAAGCTTTCAAATGATTTCAAAATGTGTACACCCTTCAATGCCTTAAATTGAGTCAGCCTCTGCACTCCCAACTTTATATTTATAGACAGGCAAGGAATGGCTGACTTGTTGTGCAGTTTTTAAGTGTTTTTTTCAATAACAGCAGACATCCGATCTTTTGAACAAAGATTGTTTGTTGATTGATCTTCATGTCTTATAATTATGCAAGCTTTATACAATTTCTTTTCTATTATGTAGAATTTTGAAAAAAGTGAAACAGGATATAATCGGGTTTTTTAGGGCCATATTGATATTCCAGAATCTCAACATGATGCATTGAAATGTTGTACTTGTGCTAAACGTTTTTCAAGTTTATGCACTTTTTGAAACATCATTGTAGCATTTGCCATTTTTTTAAACTAGTCTGGCCACGCTACCATAGAACCAGTAACGCTTGAAAAGCTCACTATAGACTTGGAGACATCTTTTAGGTAACATTTATAAAGGTTTCTCGATCTGATGTTTTAATCATCGTTAAGAACTTACTTTTGATATGGGCCTTTTGTATTGTTAACGTCTCACACATACCTATGTCAAAATTGCTTTTAAATTATGATGAATTAGAATGTTTTCGTCAGTGATTTTTTTTTAATAATTACATTTGATTGTGTCATTAGCGTCTGCCGAATTCCTCTGTCAAATTCTTGATGATGAATTAGAGTGTTTACGTCCTAAAATTGATGAGTAAGAGTGAATTTTTTTCTATTACATTTTTTAGGGCTTTAAAAAAATAAATATTGTCTACATCTTTAGATATTATAAAATTAAACAGTTTCAACCCAAATCACGTCAAGTCTCCTGATTTTAAAATATTTTCCCAGTTGACGAAATTGATTTTGATAAAATTTGCACCATATCAACTTCCACTCAAGTTAGGTAGCCTTGAGAGATATGAGATGCCAACAATGGACACTTTTTGAGATATGAAGTTTTGAAATATAGGTGTTTGCATGTCAGGAAAAACATGAATTTTTGCTCTTTTTGGCCTAATTGTAACGTATTTACCAACCTATAAGGATTTTTCCCTAAACACTGGTGTTCGTTGACATAAGTTAGGAGTAGGTATGTAAAGGAGTAGGTTGTATACGCTAAAAGCATGCTGTGATAAGGTGGCATAAGTTGTCATACGCCGAGGCCAAAATACATTTTTGATTTGCTCAAAAATGTTCGGCGTATGCCGACGTACAAGACATAGGTCAGCATGGGTTATGCATATGCTAGTAGTACGCTAGAGGTACGTAAAATACGTCAGAGTTAGGTTCTTCATAAGTCGAAATAGATTAGCATGACCGACAAGTTAATCATCAGTCCTCTAAATCCTATAAGAGATCGGTACCGTACGCCACGCGATCGTCGGTAATACGCCTAGGGCGCTAGGCATAGGCTTCTAATATTTTACTCATAATTTGGGTATACGATGGCTCAAGCGTATTTCCCAACGTTTAAGGATATTTACCAACATGCTGATGTACGTTGACAAAAGTTAGGAGTAGGTTAGGAGTAGGTTGGACACGCTAAAAGCACGCTGCAATACGCTGGCATAAACTGTCATACGCCGAGGCAAAAATAAATGTTGAGCATGCTCAAAAGTTTTCGCCGTATACCGACGTACAAGATATAGGTTAAGCATAAACCACGTGATAGTTGGACATGCGCCATGCGGGCTGTGCATATAATTAGCATAGGTTGAGATTGCTTGCCATATCACAGAGTTTATATAGCTCGTTGGCCACAGGTTGGGCAAAGGTCGATCACCCTGGCAACACACTGTCATACATCATAAATAAGTTATTGATAGGTTACAAATAGGTGAGACAGACGCTATGTACACGTTAAATACGTTATGCTTATGACTGCGGCAGAATTGCTATGTTTTTTTGGGCGTATGCCGACGTTTTAACAAAAAATATGCTCTAGATGTAAGTTCTCTAATACGTTATAGTGTGACAGGGCCATAAATCATCTAGACACTTTTGAAAATATTTTAGAAACAGAAACAGATTAAAGAGAAATTACATTGGTTACAATGGGGATTTGTGAGTACAAGAGGTTGGGCTTTATCTAAACTTCATCAAACATAGCTTATTGCATATAAGTGGCAACTGTGTAGTATCAACTAAAACCATGGACATATCCTGTTACATAATAAATGCATAATAAAAAGAAATAACTTTGACAATATTAGGGTATTTTGAATTAATAAAAGGGGGGACTTTGCCATCAAAATGAATATTTGAACAAAAAGGTCAAGTTTCACAAAACCCCTCTTTCAAAATTACATTGTGCATTATGATCTGTCATTCGTGAAAGTTTCTACCACCATTGTCCCAAAAAGAGCCCCCAAAAAGCCTGGCATATTGCCAATAGCCATTCGTCTATAAGATTGTTATGAGTAGAAGCACACACATATGGTTTAAAGCCAGACATTGACATTTTTATACACAAATGAAAAATAGGTCATAGCAGTCCTTTTTGAGATGATGAATGAACAACAACCTATTACAGCTTTCTTACATAGGGGGGGGGGGGGGGGGGGG
>JAVSBT010449303.1:0-10089 GCA_033118115.1 Pharyngocirrus eroticus
GTATCAGTGATTAGGTTGTCATGATGATTTTAAAAGCCACAATTATGCTAAAATGGAATTTCTGTAATTAATATATATCTATTAAATGATTCGTGAAGGTCTTTGAGACTTATAAATTCATTATTAATGTCTCTATATTGTATTTGTTTGTATTGATATTGGTTTTCAGATTACCCATTGGGAACACCCTCATTTCCATGCTTATTACCCAGCTAATACTTCCTATTCCGCAATCTGTGCTGATATTCTCTCTGATGCTATAGGCTGTATAGGGTTTACTTGGGTAGAGTCTTTCATAATTGTAGAACATGTCCGTTTGTTTGAGTGTGTGTTTTTGATGGGGGTAGGGTGTTTGATTGTGTTAAAACTGTTGTTCCATGGAAGGCTTTTTTCACTATTCCATGTAGCAGAGATAGTTTATAGCTTTTCGGAAATATTATTTACTTAAACTTTATTTTTGCAATAGCTGGCATTTTCTTACTTTTAACTGAAATTGTAAAAGCTATAAACAATAATGTTGAAAACATAATGAAAAAAGCCATATCACTTTTCTTTTGTCCTAAAACTGTTGTCTTCTTGATGTTACAATATTGACATATTGCATGTGGAATTTCTGTCTAATGGATCAATCGCAGGAAGTAAATAAAGAGCAGCATCATGGCTGACCAAGCATGCATTGGAACTTTTTGAATGGCGTTGAATACACTGTAACACATGTATCATTAAAAATACAACAAAATTTAGCTGCATTGATTCAAAAGAAAATCCCAGTATCTTTTATCACTGCCTGGTGTTTAGTATAATTATATAAGCACATGTACATGTACATGGCAATTCTCTTTTCAGGGGGGGGGGGGATTCTGCATACATTGTACATTTATTTCTCAATAGTATTGATCCCTTATGCGAAATGTCATCAGTATTGTAACATATATTACTAGTCTACAGAATAGTACCTGCCTTTGGGGTGTACATTATGGATAAGGTCAGTATCATAAGATGAAAGCTTTTGTCTTCAGTGCATAGGAATTAGAAAATGATGAAATGTGAAGTTAATCTCCAAAGGCAATTTATGGATAACACAATATTGTTAGATATATTGATAATAGGAAGCAGTAGCTTGATAGGAATAAAATGTAAGAATCTCAATAAAATATTTACAAGCCATTACTTTATACAAGAGCTGGCTCAATCTTCAAGGGATTAATATAGGGCTGTTTAGACGAAAACATATTTTTGCTACGATACGTTAATACCTCAAACAAATCATTTCTAAATTAAAAATTACTTTGTATCTGTAAGAGACTATAAAGAGCAATAGAATAAAAAATGAAGTATAAAGGAAGTCCAAATACAAGGAGTTTCAAAATGGAAAGAAGTAGCATTTTGTTATTTAATCCAGATAGAATATATATACTGAGCCTTTATCAAAAGCATGGTAAGTGAGTAAAAAGCACTTTGTACAACTATCCTATCACAAGTAGCCACCACAACAACTCTAGTAATACACCTTCACTTTCCTCCTATATCCCATCACAATGTTTTACTAAAATTATTGTTTCCTATATCTTTATTAGTCATTCCTGCCTTTTTTAACAATAGAATAAAAAAAACATGTAGAGCTGATCCAATGTTATTGGAAGAAGGCATTCAAATAATGACATTGAATCCCAAATTAATTCAATAAGTGATGTAAGGTACTTTGAGTAAACAAGAACCTTTCAAGCAAATTATTTGTTGATTTTAACAAACTTCTTCCAGGAAATTGGATCAATAATTCATGACACACAAACATGCATTCTACCTACAACATTATTCTCCACACCTGCTTTCATTTTCTGGCACAAATCTACCTACTTGTTCCTACTAATAAGGTGTCCCAAGTGGTTACATTTTACATGAACAATAATCCTAACATATCAGTAACTGGTTTTGATCCCTACTACTCACAGGTCACTCACTGGCACAGCCCTCAATTTCATGCCTACTTTCCAACAGCTAACTCTTATGCAGCAATTTGTGCTGACATCTTGTCCGATGCCATAGGTTGCATCGGTTTTTCATGGGTAAGTCTTGTCTTGTCAATTTTGGTGGCCAGTAATATATTATAGGTAAGTTACTGATCACTCTTTCTTTTTGTTGTGTGTCTTTGGTGGTCTTTATCTTAAAAGGTTATTTCATAAATGGTTATTATTTTAACTTTATCATAAGTACAAATCTGCTAAAATATTTTGTGCATAATTTTGAATTAATACAATTGATAACAGAAAAGGTGAAAACATAGATCAAATTAAATCAATTAGCTCATTCAGACTATGTGTTTCATTCAATTATTTCTTTCCACTAGGCCTCCAGTCCTGCCTGTACTGAACTTGAAGTGGTCATGATGGACTGGCTGGGTAAAATATTAAAACTTCCTGAAGAATTCATGTCTGGAGGTAAAGGAGGAGGAGTTATACAGGTAAAATATAATCATATGATGTATCACTTTGATAGGCAACCTTTTTGCAATTGTAAAGGACTGTTAGATTGTCTCGCCAAATTATTCATTTGTATCTGATATCTTTTAGGGAACAGCAAGTGAGGCTACATTAGTAGCTTTATTGGCAGCAAAAAGTAAAATACTTGCTGAATACAAAGAAAAAAACAGTGGCCTTGAAGAAAAGGATATCAAGGACAAGCTTGTTGCCTATTGTTCAGACCAGGTAAGAACCTAATAATATTATTTTATAAGGGCGTACAAGATTTGTGTTTCATTTCCATTGTATTATTGAGATCAGAAAGAACACTTTTAAAAGGGAGAATGGTTTATATTCCTAAATGATCATTTATGCAGCTTTGTACCTTGATGCTATCATTTTGTTCTCCTTTTTTTAGATTTAAAGTACATGGATAATTAATCAATGTATGTTATATTGTTTTCATCTAGGCCCATTCCTCAGTTGAAAGAGCTTGCCTCCTAGGAGCAGTAAGGTGTACTAAGGTGGAGAGTGACAGTGTTGAATGTATGCATGGGGATGCCTTAGCAGCAGCCATTGCCAAGGACAAAGAAAATGGGCTTATCCCTTTTTATGTGAGTGTGAAGATTTAAGAAATATACTGAATTGTAGGCTATATAGTTACGAACATTATGAGATATTTTTGATACAAGATGCCAATGTTTTCAAAGGGATACTACAGGTATTTTTTTCCGTCAACAGGTTGTTTGCACACTTGGTACTACCCCCACCTGTGCTTTTGATAAATTACTTGAGATAGGCCCAGTGTGTAATGGTGAAAAAATTTGGCTTCATATAGATGCAGCCTATGCAGGATCTGCCTTTATTTGCCCCGAGTACAGGCCTCTTTTAGATGGAGTTGAGGTAATCATGTTAATTTTGTTTTTCCTTTCATGGATATCAATCTTGTAAAAATTACTAGAGCTTGAGCATATACAGGAAGTAAACTAATAATGTAAAATATTTATTCTAGAATAAGAATATAGTAATATGACATTGCAGACGTGACAATTGATATTTTATAGAATTGGAACACAAAAACAGTAAGATTTTTCTACCAATATTCAGTTTTCAGATTCCTTCAACTTCAACCCACACAAATGGCTGATGGTTAACTTTGACTGCTCTGCTATGTGGTGAGAATAATTATTTCGACTTTATTGACAATCAAATTTGAAAATAACAAAATTTGTTTTTGAAAATGTTATTAATTTTTCAGGATAAGTGCACCTGTATTCATACTTAGTGATTAATTGATTCTTATTAAAACTGTTAATTCTGCAGGTTCAGGGATACAACTCATGTAGTAGATGCTTTCAATGTTGATCCACTTTACCTGAAACATGACCACCAGGGTGTAGCACCAGATTATAGAGTGAGTGCGATGAGCTATGTTCTAGATTGATGTATTTATTATACTATAATTATCTTGTATTCACCTTATAAAAACGTCTTTTTTGACCTATAGAACATTCCAGATGCCATATTATATACATTTTAAATCCAATGAGAGATTTGTGTTATGTAGTATCAGTGAAATATGTTTTGATAGACTTTCTGATACAAAAATAATACAGAGTTTCCAAACTGAAAGAAAATACTTTCCTAGATCCTCTTTATACTAAACTATTTTACTTCTCTTCCATTAATTGTAGCATTGGCAGATTCCTCTAGGTAGAAGATTCAGATCACTCAAACTTTGGTTTGTTATGAGGATGTATGGAACTAAAAAATTACAAGAGCACATAAGAAAGGTGTGTAAAACAAATCAGTTCTGTATTTTAGGGAATTATTACCTATATCTTAGAGGGAAAATTGTTACCTATATCATTAAATCTAAAATTTAACCTGTTTGCATGCTTACAAGATTTTACAAGCTAGTTTCATTTCAATAAATAGTTTAAACTTTTGACTGATTTTTGAAATTGCTTACTTTTGAGAGCTTTCGACTCAAAAGTAAGCAATTTCAAAAATCAGTCAAAATTTTAAACTATTTATTGAACATTACCTGATTAGATCATAGATGAATACACATATATCTAGTTTCATTTCATAAAGTTTAACCTTTCATCAGTTAAATAATTCTTATATTATACAGCATAATACACTTGCAAAAGAATTTGGAGAAATGGTGAAGGAGGATAACAATTTTGAATTAACCCACCCTGTATCTATGGGACTTGTTTGCTTCAAAGTCAAGGTAAACTCTATTCATTAAAGCTCTTGTTTCTTAAATTTATTTGGTTATTCATATGGGAATGAGATGTTTATTTTTCAATTTCATATTTTGCAAATATTTACCCCCTTTTTTCTACAATAACAAAACTACATGTATATTGCATATTTGGTAGTGGTAAAGTTCATAAGCACTTGCAATCTGGATTTTTATGAAGAAAAATCTAACTTTATAATTACCTCTTCATGCTTGATTTGTAGGGTTCAAATGAGTTGAATGAAATTCTTCTGCGTAAGATTAATGAGGATGGCAGGATCCATTTAGTACCATCAAAATCTAAAGAAATTTACTTCTTACGTTTTGCTGTTTGTGCATCCAGAACTGAATCCAAAGACATTGAATTTGCATGGGAGGCAATAACAGATGTTGCAAAAAAAGTTGTCTCTGAAAATGCTGGCAAAAGTGAATAACAACATGTATTGTCAAATGGGAGAATTAAAACGATTTTTTCAAATTGATGACTTGGATCGACATTTCAACTTTTCCTGACTATCATTCTTAGTCACAAGATGTTCATTGTTATTACCAAATGAGATTACTAGATAGATGAAATTACACAACTTGACTCCTAGTATTGATTATAAAGTGACTTGTAAACCTTAATGAGATTTAAATAAAAATGTTGTTGATGTGCTGCTGTTATGAGATTTGTGGAGAGAAAAATATACAGTAATATGAAACTTGTGTTATGTGACTAAATGTTGATGTTGTTGAAATAATGCCATAATGAGATTACAGAGAATAAAAAATGATATAGTATGAAATATTAATACAGTATGACAAAATATTCATGCTTTAAAAGTTCTGAATTATTTATTTAATGAACCATGTGTTAGTAATTTTTTAGCTTATGGAATTTATGATTGAAATATTTGCTTCTTGGTGTCTTTTTGAAAACTTTTTTGTTGTTGTTTTAGATGTCTCGGGATAAAAAAGGAGCAAGAGCCTTATTGTAACTTGCACCTATTTGATCTTTAGGCATCGTACTCTGCACAGGGTAACAGTTGATAATCTAGATATGTTCTTATGTTATGAATCATACTATTGTCATGAAAAATGTTTGAGATATATGTTATACTTTCTCTGTAGAACAAAATAAACTAATTATGAAACTAGTTTTACTGTTTTTGATAGTAAAATGATATAACATTCCTTGCAGCCTCAGATGAAGTTGTTATCAGAACTTGTTGCAATCATACAGGCTTTGGTAGTTTTCTAGAAATTAACTTTATACAACCGAAAAGAGGAAAGTTTTTGATATGATTTATTTCTGTAGCCTACTTGTTTGTTCAACAATTTTTACTCCCTTGCTGAACAAAGAATGAAAATAGTCTTAAGGCCATTCCAAATTGATTAGTTGGTCGTTAGATGTGACTGTTAGACCTGTTATTTTGTGATAGATATTTTTTTAAAAATAATTTCAAATGTTGCCATTGTGTCAAATTTAGGCAAAATCAAGCAACACTTGTTTGGGCGTCTATTAGTAGAGCTTGTTAAACAGTGGTTTTACTTTATGGATATACTGAATCTAAAAAGGTTGTTTACCAAGCTGCATTTACCTGGTAAAAGTGTTAAATAAGAGAAAAACATAATGGCCTCCTCTTTACATTAAAATGAAAATAGATTTTTTTTTCTAAGAGTAATAAAAACATTTATATTGAATACTCTATCCAAAGATTTTAACACAAAGAAATCAAATATATGAGAAATCAAAGTTGAAAAAAGTATGCTTGCAGTTTGATATAGAATTATGATGTAACTATAATGATGAACTGGGAAATGTGGCTAAAACCTGTTTGGACTCAGCATGTCTTTGATTTATTCTAGTCTCAAAATGTGTGAAAATGAGACTAGACTAAAGCAAAGACAGTATATTATATACTGTCTATGACTATATGTCTGACAGATGAGTGCCACATTTTTTGGATGGCAGGCTTTGATGTGATATAGTATTGAAATATTATTTAAATTAAAATAATCTGATGTGTCAACACTATTGTGAAAACTACTACGGTGGTCAAAGGTCATAGGTTACCTAACATTGTGTGAATTTTCTGCTTATGTACTTGCTATAGATATTTGTTTTTAAAGATGTTTGTAAATATCTAATAACAAGGGGATTGTGTTGACATTGATAATCAATTTATGCTTGAGAATTATGTCAAAGAGTTGTCTTTCAAGGCCAATTTAGGACATTCTTCTAATTATATTTTTTAGCGAATCATTTTTCCTCTATCCCTATAGATTTTAAGGCCATGTTAAGGAAATTTATTTTTCCTGAATTCCATAGTGAATATTTTCTGATCATCTCTCGAGATTTCAAGGTAATAGTAACGCTTTTGTTTTCCCTGAAGCTTTTAGGGGATGATTTTTTTATCAATTTTTGTAGATACTAAGGCCATGTTAGAGCATTTTCTTTTTTAGTGTATAAGTTCTCCTCTTTCCATGTATATTTGAAGACCATGTATTGCATTTTTCTCATGAATATTTTAGTATATGACAGGGTAATGGATAGGTATAATCAAGATAAATTTAAGAATTAAAAAATATAGATCATGACAAATAAAAGCTTCACTTTTGTACTGACAAAGTTGAGAATTTCAGTTGCATCTTCTGTCAAAATCATATGGTTGCAGTTTACCTAAATAATCAAAGGGATAATAGAAGCCTAATAAATAATTCTGAAGGACATTTTGTATACTGGACTTGATTCTTCAAAAGGAAATTAGTTTTGCAGCAAGATAATATCATGTGGCAAATATATTCCTTTCAATGAAAGATGCTCTAGTTTTCTATCACCATAGCACTGTGTTGAATTAAGAATTAGCTATCAACTAACATTGATGCTAAAGAAAAAGAGGGTATTAATCATGTTTGTGCCAGTATATATACATATACAACAGTTAAATGACTTTATTGACATGTGTACATGGATAGGTACATTATTATAAGTACTGCATTTACAAGCTTATATCAAGAACAAAACTTTGTTTTTAGAATTTAAAAAAATTGGTATTTCATTATAAAATAAGATGGATGCTGATGAATTCAGGAAAAGGGGAAAGGAAATGATTGATTTTGTAGCTGATTATCTGGAGAATATTAGAGAGAGAAAAGTTTATCCTGATGTACAGCCAGGCTATTTGCATAAATTGATTCCATCAGAGGCTCCTGAAGAACCAGAGAAATGGGATGATGTGTACAAAGATATAGAGAGAGTCATTATGCCTGGGGTAAGTGTTTGTAAAATGAAAAATAATAAAAACTCCTGCCTTACTGATGTTCGACATAATAATACATATTTTATTCTAAAGGTTTTTTTTCAGTTTGATATTTCTATGTTACTGTGATAATTATATTAGTTTTTGTTGATTTTTTTCCAGATCACCCATTGGAAACACCCCCATTTCCATGCGTATTATCCAGTAACCTCTTCTTATGCTGCTATCTGTGCAGATATTTTGTCTGATGGTATAGGCTGTATTGGTTTTAGTTGGGTAATATCTTGTTTTTTTCATTTTTGTAGAAACATCTTGGTTCATATAATTTTGATGCAAAGATAATGTTAGGGTATGGGGCCTGGAGATAATCCCTTTTTATTAAAGGTGAACTGTCCTTAATTCATAATCCTTATTTTTGTAATGTTTTATTTGATTCGGTGTCTACAGAGTCATTTATGACAATTCTTTGTGGACTGTTTAAAAAAAAATCTAATATAAGAATTCTTAGATGCTAACTTTAAGTTCTATGCATGGAGAGCTATATCAGCAGCAACTCATAAAAAGTAGTGCAAAGTAGCTCATCAGATACACTGACAAACTAAATTCTTCCAGACAGAATCTTCTTCGATCATTTTGTAGAGAAAATGGTTCTGATTCAGGATGTTTATACATTCTATATGTTTTTTAACAATTCCAAAATATAATATTAATGGCCCTTTTTTCCTTTATACAAAAATCTGTTTTTTTTTCTAAATTAACAACAGTGAAGAGAAACGAATGCCAGATATGTTCATTGTAAGACCATTTGAGTTAGAAAATGCAAAACAATTAAGCCAGCCTTTTTCTGTTACCTTATGAAATTGTGTTATTCGTTGTTTGACAGGCAATTATATCGAAAATTGAGTCTGTTTACATTCTTCAGCTTTTAAGATAAAACTGTAAAACAATTAAAATTGTTTTTACAGTTTTAGACAGTTGAATATGTAGAGATTGATTGATTTGTCCAGTTATTTGTGCTCCTTATCACACACCGATAAACAGTTTTGATATACATATACAACCTTTAACTGTAAACATAAGACTTTTAATTAAAATGTTCACCATGAAACTTATCTTTTTATTTTGAAAGTCTTGATATTCTTAATTACAAAATAGGTTGCATCATCAGATACATAGCAACAGTAAACATAATCATGATGACTATTCCAAAAGTACAAATTTAGCAGAATTTAGAATCCAAAATATAATTATAAACTTGTTGAACAAATAAAGAGGCAATGTTCAATAATGACATATAAAATGCTAATTTGAAAATGCTCAAAAAATTATCAAAACTAATTTATTTATTTTTTTCTCGCCAAAATGCTTTTATATAATTATGCACTTAGATGGAAAATGTTCATCTGATGTCATCAAAAGGGCATCTTGAAGTACTGAAATAATTTTAATTTTCTAAGTCTATTGCATTTATTTTGGATTCTATGCACATGCAAACAATCTTAATCACTCTAAAGAAATAATTCAAAGTTTAAAGAAAATTTGTTCCTAATTTTTTTATATATTTTTCAATTTCTTCACTAGGCCACCAGTCCTGCCTGTACAGAACTTGAAGTAGTCATGATGGACTGGTTGGGTAAAATATTAAAACTTCCTGAACAATTCATGTTTGAAGGAAAAGGGGGAGGTGTTATTCAGGTTAGATAGAATGTATGAATAGAAGTAGAAGAATCTGGTTACATAAACATGAAAGTATACATTTAATCCAAAAATGCATACTTTGAGAGCTTTTTTTTTGTTGTTGTTGAAATATATAATTGAATTGTTTAATTCATGATTATGTTCCAAATTCCATCAATAATCTACAAAAATCCATTTGTCCACCCTTAAAAAAACATTCTTTAAATTGTGAAATTGGTATTTATCATGATGATTTATCGGCATTTATTCTTAGTTATAATTTTTTTCAGGGCACGGCAAGTGAGGCCACATTTGTAGCTTTATTGGCAGCAAAGAATAAGGTTCTTACCCTATATAAAGAGAGTAAGGATGACCTTGAAGAAAAGGACATCAAGGACAAGCTGATTGCTTACTGTTCTGATCAGGTGTGAATGAAGATATTTCCATTTTAATAGAT
>JAVSBT010449325.1:0-24467 GCA_033118115.1 Pharyngocirrus eroticus
TATTTCTATAATAAGCCTCCTAATTTAAACTAAGACAAAAAGTAATTTGAGTTCTTTTTCATTATCATACAGTTTCATTCCCCTCGAACAGGGTGCTTATCCATTGGAAATTACTTTCCAAAATGTTCTTTCATCTATTTCTGTAATAAGCTTCTTAATTTAATTTAAACTATGACAAACAGTAATTTGAGTTCTTTTTCATTCTCTTACAGTTTACAGACTTTTCATTCCCATCAAAGAGGATGCTAATCCATTGAAAATTAGTTTTCCAGAATTTTCTGGTACTCATGTGAAGAAGGGAAATTTGAGCTAAGTATCTTTTCCAAGGACACTGACCATAAACTTTCCAATCTCTAGGTGCAAGCTTTGTCACTGAGCCAACATGCTCCCATTCTATACCACAATCAAAATTGGTGAACTAAAATACACTTCTGATCTATAGTCAAATGTTTGACACTGTGCCATATATGCCCCAATAATAATTATCAATAAACTAATCAGGTATCACCTCAATCAAATATCTGGATTACACATATTTTATCAAACAAATATCTAAATCTGTATGTTTGAGTTTTCTAATTCTTCACAACATTACAAAATATCTGGTAATTCTTGTTTCCGTTCTTTTTTCTGTATTGTAAATTCAATTGGGATACTGATAACTCCTTTGGTCAACATATAATTTCACAGCAAGACCCATTTCCTCATTATTCCTGGGCCTACACAATTGGCTTGGTTGAATGGTTTCTTAAAGGAATAAACTTTTACTTTTACATCTATTCAGACAGTGCTATTCTATGGCAAAAGTATCTTCAATGATAATGTTGCCCCCACACCATCAGCTACCAATGAAATGCTTTAGGAGACAACAAAGACCTGTAAATATACTTCTGACACAAGGTGCAAAATGTTTATTACTAAGCTGAAATCCATTCAGAAAATGTGAAAATTTAGGATTGGCACCATGAATATGAACTTAATTAGAGGGATACTGTCTGCAATTTGATGGTTACATTTTTTACCCTTTTAGTCGAGACTGATTGCTATAAGAGTTTCCATGTGAAATGGAGACATAGCATTAAATAGCCTGGCAGTGGGTAGAATCCAATACACAGAACCTGTAAAAGGAGGGGGGTGGAAGGTTCGGGTATCAGACCCATAGCTAAACTATATAACGGGTTTAAATGCATAGTCTTCCCTTCAGTGTGTCCTTTGTCTCTATATCCCTAGTCACGCTATCACAATTTACAGTTGCGGTAATTCACGGTGATGAATATCGCGAGCAAACCTTTCCTATCCGTGATGAATAATTGCAATGATCCGTAATACATCGTTGGTCACTAAGAAAATGTTAACCTGTTTTTAACTTCCGTGACAATGCTACAATTCATGTACCACCGTAGAGCAACCGTTGTATCAACGGGACTGCAGTAAGACCACCACAGAAGTACTGTGCATGCTTCCATAGAGGTCTGTATCCATCTAGAGATGATCGCTAGTGGGTCAAGGGCTTTAATCAGGCCCCTTTAACCAGCACTAAAATACAGCATTCAAAGGAATAATGGAGGAATGGTCTTTTTCATTTAGTATTTAATTCTTAAATTTGAAAAGAAAGGACAATTTTCTGTTCTAGTATCATTAATCAAAGCAAATATTGTGGCACTGAGTGGTAAAGGCATACATATCATACCAATATACTTTCTTCTGATGTGAAAATGCCATGGAATAAACATGTTTTAATTCAATAACATGTCAATGTGTCTCGAACCTGAATTATGAATATAACATGGTATTTGAAAAATAGTTAACAATATCTGCACAGTTTTTTGATAAATACTTACCGTCCTCTTGCTTCAGTGGAAGATTAAAGGATGTAAACGATTTGAGGAACTGACTGTGAGATTTTCTCTGTGAGTGTGAGGCACTCACGCCAGCAAACTGTCTCGTTTAATAGCTTAAATACCCTAAAAACATGAACTACATTCCGCATTGTGTAATATCATTTTGTCACTCTGTGTATGTTCCTTCGTAAGGAATGTTATCGCCTGGAAACAATTAATAATATAATTGACAGATAGTCATGTACTTCCATTTCCATCAACAAAACCACATGATTAACAACCTTGACCTCGTAAATTGAGATGGCCTTTACCACATGATGGCGCCTCCATCGATGGGAGTGAATGATTCCCCAGTCTTTTTCTTGTGTAGATTACACTGACAAGAGAGAAGCTACATTTTTCTACAAAAAAAACCCATTCAATTTAACTCAGATATTCATAAAAATAAAAATAAAGTGTAGCTGTGGCCTCAAAAGGTTCACTTAAATGTTGGAAACCCAAGTAAAAAAAAAATTAATATGGATTAGATGGTCAATGGATTTTTGGCTTTAAATATATTCGGGCCGGCCTTTTTTTAAATCACATAAATTAGACTATACACTTGGCCTTTTATATCCACGCATACAACTGAAAGAGGCAGATTGTCCCAATTCAATCATCTTGTTTTGTACAAATAATCTCTTTGAAGTTCTCTATTAAAATAAAAATTAGCTAATAGTATGCAACTATCCATATTCGGACTAAGTTTTTTAATTTGATTAAAATTGTCAGATGGTGTTGGAGTAGTTCTCTATCTCTATCCAAAAATATATGTTTACAAGCCTACAAAATTGTGAATTGATTTTGTAGTCTAAATAAATTTTAACAAAAAAAGTAAAATGTTGAGATAAAAAAATAAAAAATGACCAGGCCGCATCCATTGACTAGCTGATCAATTTTGAATGACATAAATGAAAACAAAGTCAGTGTGTAAATGTGAAATTTAGATCAAATTTATCAACAAGTAATACATTCTTTTTGTAACAATTTTGTGCTTAATATCTATACACATGCATTCTATGTTAAAACTGATATGCCTTTAGTATTACAATTATACCCTTCTTTGGTCCCCAAACTAATACACAAAATCTAAATGAATATTGCACTAAAAAGTTGCTACAAACTTCTGCAATACCAATTTTGACATTATTGCAATAAATGGAATAACCATATTTGATTTAGTCAATCGCAGCACTGCAAAACATTTTGCTGCCAAGTATTCAATGCTTTTGTGTATTTCTACATTGGGGTAGCATGAATGAATTACTCTCAATCAGAGCCCGACTGTTCATGCTATATAATATCTAGCTGCCAAGTTTTATCCTACAACAGCATTTTATCCATAAATCTATTGCAAATTGCTGATAATATGTTCAGTTTTTGTAGTCTTAATTTCATATCGCTTTATTCAACAAATTTAAAAATCAACTAAAGAGAAAAAGTAACCGAATGTAGCAAAGGAAAAATAATTAGTCTTATTACTCGAAGGAACAAAGTGATAACATGGAAACTGTTAGATATCAATTTCAAATCTCAACTGCATTTCAACACAATTCATAGCATTGCTTGCAGTTCTTGTTTTTGGTTTGAAATATTAATAGTTCTGAATATCATTCCTTGTATGCTGTATAATATAAGTGATAAGATAAGACATATAATATAGATGAATTAGTAGCAGTTGTTTCCAGATTTGTAAATTCATCTGTACACAACTTTAGAAGATGACAATTCCGTGTATCGGATTGGTGATCAGTGACAGTAAATTAATTAAGACCAATTTTACTAGATCATAAGACGTGATAGTTCTCCTTGATTATTTAGATAAGCTGTACATAAACATGTCTTTGTCATAATTTTTGTGAAAGCCACTTTGTATACAAATATAACTTCAATGTTACGATAGAAAGTAGCCCTTGCGAGGAATATTCTAGTGAAGTGGCCCACATTTTGATTTTATAAGAAACTGTTTGTTAATTGGATCTTTTTTTTGTCTTATTCCAATATAGGAAACAATTCTAGGATAGCTGTCTGATTTAGTCCCATAGTTATCATTTCACCTTGACAATATCAAAACAATCAATGGTTGATACCAATATAATCCTGCCTTGACATAAAGTATTTTCAACAACCTTTTGGGGTCAATGTTGTGTTGCTTGATGATTACATCTTATTACAAGTATTATTTTAACCCCCGTTACACAAAGAAAACAATGAAAAAAAAAATGACACAAAAAAACACAACAGCATGTAAATAATTTCTAGGGGTAAACATAAATTGCAATATCTAAAAAAAAGTTTTGATGAAAAGGAGAATTCGAAAAAAAAATAACTCCCTAGCCCACAATACACATATTCAAAAACCCTCAACATTTCATTTTGATTTAGATATTCAGATAAAGTCAAGAGTTTAAAAAATCTATTCTCAATGTAGAAAAATAAATCAAAATTACCTGCAGTACAGTTTGTCTGCCCATATGTTCTCAGACAAGTTATCCTGTTTTGATTAGTGAGTGTTACTAAGATACAGAACTTGTTTTGAAGCTTTGTATCATCATTGTAAAGTGATTAATCATTCTTGTACCAGTATTCACCATAAGTATGTACACATTTGTGAATTTATATAAAATACAGCACAATAATATACATTTCTGCCATATCAAGATTTAGCACCTAGATAAAATTAGTCAATAGTTATTCACTTGACTGAAGAACTCTATATAAAACAGACAATAGAAAACATAACATAGTATAACATTTCAACTACTTTTTGTTTTATCACTAAAAGCCATATGTTTTAACATGTATCCATTTATGTAGTAGTATTTAAAACTCTGTCCTTTTTTGTCAACATCATAATCAAAAATAGATTTGCATAGATAGAATATTGAGAATTTCTTTGGGAAACAAAAACGATTTTCTATACTTCTTTATATACAAATAGCCAAAAATATGACAGACTGGAATGCCCACTTAGTTACATACTTGAAAAGATCTTAATCATATTACACTTTTTGTGATTTCACAGTGCAATTTTATCTTTTCATTGAAAACGACACAAAATGTGATTCACACAATGGTATCGAATCTGAAAATATCTTCTGAGCTATACCCCAAAAACACCCTGTCTGCAGTAACGTCTCAATGTCTTATTTACAATATTAGTCTCATATCTGCAGTAATAGACTTAGTCATATCTGATTAGGGGGGTTACCGTTACTTATTATATTCTCAGTACTTAAGACTTTGTTGTTTTTTTTGACAATAAAAATGTAAGAAACAATCAATTTACAAAGGAACTATTTCAAAAAAAGAACAGAAAAAGTATCTACATTATTCTCCACAGGTTCATGGCACTCCTTTTGTGTTTTCAATTTATCCGCTGAGGAATTGTATCCATAAAATACTGCACCAGCAATCTTCCTATTAATTATACAAGAAATGAACCAAACCACTCAAGAGTAAACCAATAGCAAGACAACTTGCTTGGCACACAATGCATATAAATATCTGGCATTTCTTCAACAGAGTGGTTTTTAGTGTTCTAAAACTGAATCCAATCGAAGTTGATACTGTCTTGGGATTAAGTATAACACCATAACTTTCATACCATGTTGAATCAAATCTTTAATCTGCATGCCATTGTAGCATATAGGTACATAATTAGGTTGTTGTTATAGCAGCACACAAGCACCTGGGTGCAACACTGTTCTTCCACTAAAGAATAGGGGTAGTAAGAGTAGCCTCTGCTATCCGTTCAATCCAGGTCGATGTTCAGAATTAGGTGAGCCTAGCGGTGAAATACTTGGACTAGTTGTACCATTTCGGACTGGTGAATTATGGGGGAGAATGGTCATCATTCTTGGTTTCATCTGCTCCCATAATTGTGCAAGCTGTTAATGAAAAAAATGAATAACTCCAGTCAGACAAAGACAAATAGGGAAAAAGACAAGGGCCTGCTTCCTGTAGGTCTTTGACTCTACCATATGGAAGCTGCTTCCCCTCTCCTCCCTCATCCAGATATGATAACTTTCAGTCTGGAATAATTGAACGTTCTCAGGAAGAAAATCTTCTGAACTAGTCAAAAGTTAATTATAATTGACATTATTACTGGTTTAATAATTCTATATAAAACTGTCAGGGATAGTGTTGATAAATATACTGTTATCTAAAAGATATATTCGCAAACTATGGACTTATGGGGGGGGGGGGGGAGGGAGGGGGGTTATCTTTTACCTCTGACAAAACAATAAGATGGAATGGAGTTTTTCAGATACATAAATTTGGATTTGCCAAGTGTTCCAAACAGTTCTAGCCAATGAATGATTGTGGCCTTTGCTTGTACTTACTTCACTGTGAGCCCTGCCCTCTTCCACTACCATGGAATCCAAAGCTTTGAACATGGAGTCTAAATTGGCATGGATCAGCTGTGTTTCCAATTGTATACATAGAAGGGAATAGTAATTTCTATTTTCCATATTAGAGATCTCACTTTCTTGCTGCAAAATAAAAGGTGTTTCATTTCATTTATCTCTGATTTCTAAAAAGGATTTTTTTCAATTACATGTATAAGTTTTATTGAATGGGATACACCAGGATGTGGGGCATTGGCCAACTGTTAATGGCTTATGCACACTCAAGATTCTGAAATATTATTCTAATGGGCAAATATTTCAATTCAGGTTTCTTCAAATCGACCAACCATCCCACTCAAAATTTAAGCAATAAAACCAGTAAATATGTTCACATAATCTTTTTCCTTCCATAACAATACCTAACTGATAACAAATAGGTCAAACATTTAAAACATGGGCTGATCTTGGACAAAAGATTTGTTATTTATTTTTATCAACCTACTTCAGAATACAACTTAACAACAATGAAATCATTGAATCATATATCAACAATTCACATTGATAATACCACAGATCAAGTTCATTTGCATAATATCATAAGGACCATTATGTAATACACACATGAGTTCAAACAGTTTGTAGTGATTACAATTTCAACAATAACATCTATATAAAACCTATAACTTACATCTAAAATGCGCTGCTCAAGCTGCTCCGTATGGCCAATCTATGAAAATGGAAATAAAATCACTGAATATTTGAATATTATTAAGCTTTGATCTTTACCATGAAACAAATCTCCAATTATAAATAAGTGATAGTGTAATTTAATTATTGTGGAAAAAAACTAGAAAAAAAGAACATCAGAAATTATGAAATGCTGTAATTGTTATAGACTGGAGTCTAGGTTAGCAATGATTTTCGTATTTCAGTCTTTTATAGATTTATCAGAAGAAAACAGAAGTTTGTCTCTTACCTCCTGAGAACTTATTGTGGCAGACATTTTCTTTTTCTTGTATTGACCTAATTTCTGTAAGGCACGGTGGTGTTCGCTATTTACTCCCTTCTCCTGTCTTTCGCACAAATCCTGCAAAACAAAAAAGATAAATAGTTGCCTATGGAAGATATTGGTTCCAAGATTCATACTGAATTTAAAACTATTTACTTGGGAATGAAGAATGTCAAACAGTAAGATTTTATATTGCAATCTATCCTTTTTTTAAACATTGTTCCAAAGTAGGTTTATTTAGTGATCGATAAATAGTAACACTACCCAATGTATTTATTCACTAGTAGACTTACAGAACGATATAAACTACAGCAAAATACAAATGTTTGCTTATAAAACGTGTCCAAAGCAAACACGTTTTATAAAAATCCTATTATTCAATATTTAGGTACCGAGTTCTGACAAAAAAAGTGGTTTAACATTGAGCACAATATAACATGCTAGATTGAGGGAAATGTACACATAATTCTGTAACACAAATAATTTAAAAAATCATTAGCATTATAACAATTGATAATGAAAATAACAGATCAAAGGAAAATGTATACATTGCCGTTTATAATTTACAAAATTAACATTAAAATAAAGCATTTTGCTTACTCTGTATGAGTATAATAATTCAAGGAATAGGTTCAATTCCTCCACTATGGAGTCAGCTTCTCTTGACGCCTAAAAAAAAACATGAAACAAAAACTATAATTTTTACAAGGTTCAACTTTTTTTAACACAGCTTCAATACATCACACATCAATTCTCACATGAGAAACATTCAGATCCAAAATTATGAAGTATAAAAAATGTCTTGCTAGAAGTCAAAAGTTCATAGATTTATGGTCTTCTGTTAATTGGCCATTACCTAGTATTCATTGAGCTTGAGAAATGCTGTCACATTCTATCATATATTCAAATACCTACAGCTATCATATTCAAATAACTTTTATCTCTATTTTTTTCAGAAAAAAACAATCAAACATTTGAAAAGTCATTCTTATACCTGGGATGCAGCCTTGTCTGCTATTGGGGCATATTCCACAGCGAGCTGTTTGAAACCTCTTTTTAAATGTAACCACGTTTCAGTATTTCCACAAGCCCATGTTGTAAGACCTGTGTTGTCATTACCAATAACACTCAATTCCTTCCCTAATAACAGCATATCATGGGCATACCCCATGGCTCTAGTTACATTCCTATCAGCAATGTCTCTTAATTTTGTTACGGTTGCTAGTAATTTCCTGATATGGTCCTTGCTGTTAGCAAATTGTTGTTGTGTATCGATGGGTACCATTTCCTAAGAATCAAAACAAAATTTATCATATCAGTGTGGTCCAAGAATAGGTAGGTATACAACTTATATTTGACACTATACACCATATTTTCTGTTGCTAGTTGCAAACAGTAAAGTATTTCTTTATGATGCAACATCTTATTTGGGCCATGAAATGGAGTCTCTATATTGTTTTAGTTTTTATCAAACTAAGCAAAAAGTATAAAACTCAAATATAACTATCAAACAGCGTTAACCTTTTATTTTATTTTTAAAAAAAAGACCTAAATTTGACTTCAGCACAATCCCACCCCAAACACACATAAATATACAAACCTTTGCTTTTTTGGCAACTTCGCATGTCATGAATTCATCAGGAACACCTTTGAAATGTTCTTTTATTTTATATTGCATATCCTATAAGAAATAATTAAGTGGTTAAATATATCAAAATCTCTCTTTTTATTTGCTTTTATGAAAACTCTTATCCATCTTTCTGGTGACTTTTGTCAACAGCATGTTTCAAAGATAAAATGATCACAAATTATAGAAAAACTTACTGAGCCAGAGAATGTTAAAAAGTATTTGACAATCTGATCATCAGAGAGTACAGGGTGTCTTCCAATCAACATGAGGAATCTTTTAAGTGACCTCCGCCGTTGCTCAATGAACTCTCTGTCTGCTCCCATCATTTTCTTAGGAGGTAGTCTTGGAATCATTCTGTATGGATATCGAACCAATAACAGCTCTTGGAATGCTAAAAAGTCATTATATCTTCGTAACACTGTAACTTTGAATTTCTGAAAAATAAATTTAGGGAAATGGCCTTGATAAAAGACAGTTCCTACAGAGACTGAGAGCTATGTGACAACAAAAAACTCTCTTCCTCAATCTATTGAATATAATCATATTAGGACATTTACAAAATTATTCTTATAGCCTTTCACATTTCACAGGAAATTAAACAGGAAAAAGATTTCAATAAGCTTGTAGGAATTTAAGCTCAAAGTTTTCATAAATAGTAATACAAATAAAAACTGCTGCAATAAAAAATAAAAAAAGACAATAAAATGAAACAATATCAGGAAGTTGAGGTTTTATAATAGATTCCTTATTTTTTGGGATAGAAATTTGGAGAAAGGGCGGTAATCAATGATATTATCCTACAGCCTGAACACTTGTTGTAATTACAAAAAATCCCCAAATCTCAAATCTGTTATTCTTATAACCTTTCTGTTTCTTTTTTTTCACAGGAAATTAAATAAAAGTGCAGAGAAAGACTGAAATAAGCATGTAGGAAATCATGCACAAAGATTACATGTATGGAATTAATAAGTACTAATAAAAAAAACACATGTAAACAAATATGGGAAAACACCAGGAAATTGAAGTTTTATGATAGATTCTTGGTTACAGAATGACAAAAGCAGGGTAAATGAAATCTATTTTGAGTAAGTAGCCCAACCTGGTTAATAATTTATCAAGGTCACTAGCCCAAAAGAAATAATTGTATGTGCCAACATCTAATATGATAAAACACCAAATGGACACTTTTTTAAGGGTGGCCAAATATCAATCAACGATCTTCTAATTGTACTCACCAGTATGAGACAACTAGAAATATCACTATCCACTGGCTAATAGGCTAGTCATTTAATTTACCCCGCTACCATAAAATACAACAAAAATACAACTGACCTGGCTTGTGACTTCATATTCTACATGCTTAAGTATTAGACCTCTTTTTTCTGGAACTAATTCCACTTTGATGGTGTCTAACGCACATAATTCTTGATAGTTAAAAGCAAGAACATTTGGCGTTCTTTCTCTTTTGATTTTGATGCACAAAGCTTTCATATCGGACAAATCCCCCAAATTTGGCTTTGGCAGTTCTGTATAAAACATGATACATTTCCAACATCAGTAATACATTCTAATGAAATGTCAAATGATTATATGAAAACTATACATAATAATTTACAGTAATTACAATTTTCCCCTAAAATCATGGCAATATTATTATTAATCAAGAACACCCTATCGCTATGGGGTTTATTTTTCCCTCTCGTCGATGAATATTATTTCGTAATCTAAATTCTGCTTGTTTTATATAATGTATGTCATAATGTTGTAATAATGAATTATGTATATGACGCAATAAACCGATAAAACTAAATCATATAATAGTTTATCAAAATAACAACAAACTGAAAATATGAACAATAAAAACTTAGAATATAATGGAAATTAGAAATAAAATGTTTGTATTTGGCAGGTGCAATGGAAAATTATATTTGCATGACACAGAAATAATTTGTTTAAACAAAATGAAGCGTAGAAGGTTAAAAGTTATTAGAAAGTACAATCAAGGCCTCTGATAGGGTCACACACACTTTGTCAATATAAAGAGAAATAAAGTGAATCTTCTCAAGCAATATTTTAGAACATGGCTAAAATTGAATGGTATCTTATTCTAGCGTGAACTGGGTGATAAAAAAATTTCTTCAAGTTCAAAGGCCTTATTTTTCCCGCAACAACATTAAAATCGTTTTCTCCTGATTTGATGTTCCTTACTGGTGTAAAGAATAGAATATCACCTTTGCAATAGGACTGTTATAATTGATTTTGTCAGGTATTTACTCACCTTGGCCAGAATATGCCTCAAGTATTTTTTCATTGATAGATTTTCCTTGTTGAGCCAATGCTGTTAATGCTAAAGCTTTATAAAGTCCATTTCTGCTGAGGTAACCTTGTTTGTTATCAGCTGCTTCCCATATCTAAAGGCAAGAAATCAACAAAATTACTTTGACATCAAAGAGTTCCATGATCTAACAAAACCTCCAGGCCATGGTTGTTATTACTCACCAAAAATATTTTTGAAACTCACTTACATTTAGACCATAATTCTTTCTCAATATTGATACACCAATGGCATCTTTTAACCAATTGATTTTGATTAAAAAAATGTTTACTCTACTTTATAATTTAATTAACACTCTTATCAAAGAAAACCAAAAAAACAACATCTGTAATTGGCAATTTCCCCAGAAAACGCCCACCAAAACATTCAAAATTGATAGGACCAAAGATATTTTTAAGAGACGAAGTGACGGTGTTGTGAAGAATTACCATTATAAGTTATCATAAAAATATCAAATGTACAGCAAGTAGCACCAGCTGTAAACAAGTAAGCATGTTTACCTGTGATAAAGTTTGTGTTGGTAAACTTGATTTTACGAGTAGTCGTAAGAACATATCATGATCAACATGTTCTTGAAACGGACACACAATTTCATAAACCTCTCGATAGAAAGCAGGAACTGACCCTAAAATTATATGATTGAATAAAAGATACATCAACGACAATTCATAGATACTCAAAAATGTGAGACACTCTAAGAAAACGATATACCAGAGCATTGTTTTCATCCCGATCACTTACCAAAACTCAGGTCCGTAGCCATCTTGAACCTGTCATGTGAACATTTGACATGCGTGTTTACTTAACGAATGACAGTAGACTGGTACCGTCTGACATGTTTATAACGATATGAATATATAAATCCTGATATAAATATAAATAATTATTCTAGATTTTCATTAATTCCATGAAATAACAACATATATTATATGTTGATCAGGATATTGTAACGTAAAACTGTTCATTGCTTTTTTTTGTTTATGTCTCAGTTGCGTGATTTTACGAGAACATGCCTAAACAAAGTTTGTTTGCATTGCCAAGGGTTTTGGATATGGAGTACCAATAGAGATATGGTATGTGTATTCATTTTTCATAGTAATTCCGAGGTGACTATTTATTACAGAAATTGCCATTTATGAAGACCAATTAGAATTACATTTTCAAACTTTGGCACACGTATATAATCCATTCATGACATTGGTAGATATAAATACATTACAAGTCCAACCCTATCCAATACTCGTTCTTGAATCATTGATTGACCATCACCACTGAGTGATGGCCAAAGATGACATGGATATATTCCATCTGTTAAGAAAACAGAACAGTTATACATTAAAACATTGTTGTTGATAAACAACTATTAACTCCGATAACTGTTCTACATCATGTTCAGGTGTTGTTGGTCCCATTATTTTACAGAGACATATTTTTATCTTTGGTTTGAAATTGGTATTCAAGTTAAAGCAGTGTACACTGTAATTGATTAAAGGGCCTTGATTAAATTAGTAAGATGTCACAAATATATGTATTTTATTTTTTTGAATTGCACAAACTAGAGCAATATATTTTTCTCCTGATAATTTGTGTGACTTTAAGGTCCAGAGAAAAAAGAAAGGTCATGTAAAAAGCATGATGGTATGTATCTGACCTAAGCTGTAAATACATTGCCTATACTGTAGTTCATTAATGAGTTGATATTAAAAATGACTGAAAAGTATTGTAGTAATACTATCGTGTGTCATTTTGACATGGTATGTGCCTCAAAACTTTACCTTAGAGCTTGTTTCAGAGCTTATCCAATGCCAAATTTATACAAATCTTATGATCCATCTATCATATTCTGTTTTTTAAGAAGTCATATACCTAGATTGCACACGATCAAAAATATATACTATGTTTAGGGCACAAAAAAGACATATTTTGCCAAGTTGCACATTCCTGGGTTGGAACTAAACATGTGGATCAATATTAGGCTAGTAAAACAGCCAAAAAATCACATTAGAGTAGCAAGATGTTAACAGGATTTTTTATCTGACAGAAAAGTAAAAAAGAACCAGAATTATCAAATTAGTTTATTGAAAAAAGACGTTCAGCATATGGATAAAAACACCTTCAGTTCTTTCTTTTGTTTATTTGTAGTTCTCTCCTAGTTTTTCCTGGAGTTTTTTTGTGTACATAAACCTTTCCCTTCTTGATACATTCTTCCAATTATTTCTTGTGGTGGATTATATTCTTTAGTGATTTTTATTTCTATAATGCCTGCATATTCAATAAGGGTTTTAGTTTACTAAATATTTGACTTGATCCTTAATTGTTCCACTTCAGGGGGGAAAAAAATCTTTTGGAAAAATCACTGCCTGCTATTGCAAAAGAAAAAAAAATCCCTGAAGTAGGACAGTCAAGATGTATATGTATATGTTCACTGTAGCTTCATTACATGTAAACTGAGGAGAGCAAGAATTTGCTCTTGATTAGAGTAGCATTGAATAAGGTTGTAATTTATATTGAATCCAACAAAGGGAAAAAAAATCTTTTTTAAAATATTCTTTAAAAATACTATCATAACAATTTAGAGAAACTATTTTAGGGTAGGTAGGTTACCAGGGATTTCCTTTCAGTATTAATTGTAGCTTTTCTGTATATATATACAACTAGTCTTTGATCTCTTGTCACTAAATGCTATTATTAGATATATGCTGTTTGATGTATATCAGGAAAGGATGCAAAAATTATAAAGATTCTTACTTTTTTCATTTATGTTTGAAATGAAAGTAACTTGTACCATTTATCCGATATTGTAGACTTGCATCTTTTGAAATTTGTGCACAGTTTTTAAAGAAAATTATGATTTGGAATGTAGAACAAATCATATATTGTTTTGTTGAAAAGGATGGATTTAAAAGTTAAGATGTATGTATAAATTCTAGTCAGTAGTGAGATATAAGCTATATGATTATGTAAAGATTTCTCAGTTTGATCAAAGGAATTTCCATTTTCATTTTCACAGTCTGCATCTGACGGTGATTACAGTGAAGACGAAATAAATGTAAGTAAATATTTTTTTATTTTTTTTTACCCTTGAATTATTTACTCTGCAGTTCTGTCTATTTGTTTTTTCATCAAAAATTATTTAGATGAAAACTTATATATAAATTGTTCTGGTCTATTACAACAAACACATTACCCTTTCATTACTGACAGATTTGTCTCTTTTATCACCATAAGTTATAATAATAACTACTACAGCATTGGGATAACTTCTTATCTCAGAATTAATCCCAAAGCTTTTTCGCGATAAAGACGTTAGTTTAAATGATATAGGAGCATTGTACAAGGTATGTTTATTAAGCTTAACATTTAGTCAAGAATTTCCAAGTGGTTTATTCTTTATTTATTTAGTATCGTCAATGTGTACAAATGCAATATTTAGAATCCTAAAGTACAACATAAATGTCAACATTTAATTAATCTTATTATGGACTAATGTTTTGGAGAAAAAGCAAAATGTAATGGCAAATGGATATTCTTTTAGTGCAGTTTTTTAATACTATTACATTCAGGTAAAGGCATAAGTGGTAGGCAACCAAATATAAAACTGAATTTATTTTGTATTTCTAATATCAAGCTATATGTTTTTAATAAGACATGATTGACTGGTAAAAACTTAAAATGTAACTACACTTTACCAGTTGAAGGGCATGTTGAAGAAAGCATTTAGATACTTTGTATTAAATTTATTGCAAACTACCAAAGTACTCACTGTAAGCCAAACAGCAATTTAGAAAAAAACCACATGTATTGCTAAGTAAAATATGTGTTTGAACAGAAAAAGGCCAACTTTTCAAGGATAGGTTCCAACAAAGACTTATTTTAACAATGTAATTGGTTGTATCACTTTTTTCTCTGACAAAAGAGTGTAGTGTGAATGCATCCTAATTATTCTGTATAATACTAGCAGCTATACCCATTACTCATGAATTAACCTGCTTTATCCATACTAGGCGCTAAAGGGAATGCACGGGTTGTAATTATTGACTTAGCTGCCCTAACCAGCCTTGTCATGTGTCGGTGAAATAGATTGGTCCAACAATAGTTGCTGTGGTGACTAACATAAACATTCTCAGTGAAACTCTATCAGTGAAAGTGTCTTAATATGTTAAATGACACACATCTGGCTTAATCAATAATTTGACAGACATTAACGGGTCCCTAGTGTATTACTTAAAAGTGATAACTATTAATCATAGTAATATACTTAGATAAGTCTAAGAGTAATAGGAAAAAAATAGTTTTCTTGATGTGAAAGTAATGTGAATCTTGTTGTCATCACAAATCAATGAATAAAGCCAAGAATTTAAGTATTTTCATTGTGCCTATTAATCCGTTTTCTTTAGAATTTGCTGCCCTGAATAGCTTGATAAATGCATGTAATTTCACTGCCTGGTTCTTCAAAAACGGTGTCAATGAACAGCAACCATTTTAGAAAACATAATAAGACAGAAAATATTTTTTTCAAATATTTTAAGAAGGAACACTTCAAACAGGATTTTTTAAAAAATTGTGGCTGTAATTTTGGGGGAACCTTGCCTTCAATAACAAGAAATAAATTCAAGAAATAAGAGCTTACCCATTGCATCCTCAAAAAAAAATGGTTAACTAGATAGCATAATGATTTTACCTATTTATTTATTTTTGAAAATCCTTCCATAAGTTTACAATCTATCATGTTGCAATTCCTACAGGGATAGTATCTGTTTAGGAAAGTACAAGAATCGTTCAACCAAAACAAGAAAATACATCAATATTATCAATAGTTTTATACCCAATGGGATCTTTTGTTTCAATAATGAATAATTGATTTAAATGATCGGTAGAGTCATGTGTCCAGTAATATAACGCATGTCTGTTTACTCTTGATTGATTGTGAATTTACCAGACAGAAATTGAATCCTCCTGAAAAACAAAGTAGGAGTGATTCTTTAAAAAAATCAATGAAAATGCCATCAAAAGAGCATGAATACTTTACCTTCTTGAGGGATGATTTATAGCAGTTTTAATGAGAGTTTTCAGTTGATGAAGACTTTTTTTAGTAGACAGTCTAAGTAATGTTTAATTTGGATAATGCACCAGAGAATCAATCTGTTTTAGTTCTGTATGTTTAGTCTTGAAGATTTTTGAAATGCTGACGACTAGTATTTGTGTGCATTTCATTTATAGCAGCTAAATTAGAAAATAGCAAAATTGTGAGATGTTTGTTGTAACATAGTTTTAAAAAATGAGCATTATTTTGTAGCATTAGGATATAACAGCAGTCTCATGTTTTTAATTTTTTGATTTTTTAAATTGTGTTGCAGATCCCCCATCCTACCATATCAGTTGCATCGCCAAGACCAAAAGGTAATTGAAAATTATTGCATTGTTGTATGTATGCTTTTTTCTGGTAAATCTAATATCAAGATGAGATACATTTTGGCTTATTTCTTGATAATTATACTTTTCAGGAAAGAAAGGAACCCCAAGAAAAACCAAGAAGTCCGGTAAGTCACTGCAAATATTCCATTTATATTAATGTTTTCGTTAAACTACTACAAATTATATAACCTGTTATTTCTGGCCTTTTCTCTATAACTTTAAACAACTCTCCACCTTGAGGTACAAGTAAAGCTGAAAGGTAATAATATTTTGATCTGATTACTTTTAAGGGGTCAATGCTTTTCAATCACATTAACGTACATTTTTACTCTTAGGCTCTGCCGGCAGGAGCCGACCTAATAGTGCTCTAGGACCCTACAGTACTAGCACTTCGTCTCGCAATCTGTGGATGTCCGCAGCCATAAACGGAGGTTTGTGATAAAAAAAAATTGTTCTAGTTCAGACTGATTATGTCTTTTTCATTTAAATGTTGCTAAATAATGGAAAGAAAAAAACATATTGAATATGGAAAAATAATTCAAAATGTGATATGCTTTTAAAATTGTTGTTATTATTTAGCAACCCCAGGAAGCAAGAAAAAAACTGGTCCATTGAAGAAAAACGCTTTAGAGTATTGGACTGACACTTTGAGAAAAACTGGTGTTGGTATCAGTTCTGAAAGCACTGGTAGTATGAGTGGATTGAAAGGCAGCCAAACCTACAATATGGCCTATGCTAGCACAAGTCATTATCTAAGACAAAAAGCAGGCATTGAAAAAACAGGAAAAACAATGACTGCAGACACTGGTATGTATATTGTTAAAAGAATTCTATT
Source organism: Pharyngocirrus eroticus (assembly GCA_033118115.1). Classification (NCBI taxonomy): domain Eukaryota; kingdom Metazoa; phylum Annelida; class Polychaeta; family Saccocirridae; genus Pharyngocirrus; species Pharyngocirrus eroticus. The sequence goes on from JAVSBT010449325.1 coordinate 17,457, forward strand.
GAAGAGTTATTTGATGTTATTTGAAAATCATTAACATAGGACTTAGTATCTGAATCAAATATATACATTGAGTTGTTCCAGTTTTTGTCAGCGGGCATGCTTATTAGTAAATGGCTTTAGTTTTCAACTGTGGAATGTTTTACTGTAGTATCTGATATGTTCATTTTTGAGATGAATGCATGTCAATTTGAATTGGACACACAAAAGCAATGACTTACTAGAATAGGAACAATATAACTCTATGTGTCTTGTTCTTTAGCGAAGATCAGATTGAAAATAATTCATAAAGTTTTATATGTGATATTCACTAGGATTATTATAATAGACCAAACAAGTATATCATTACCAGCTGATAACTTCAAACTTAATAGAATGAACGGTAATCCGAATATGTGTTTCATGTTTTATTGCGGATTTTCGAAAGCTATCACTTACATCTTCAGGCAAACTGTCTTATATTTCTCCTTTTTTGCTTGAAAATTTCAGCCAAACCTATTCCAGGGAGACCTGCTTATAAAACTCCAGAGGAATACTACGATGAAGTCATTGCACTCAAAAAACAAATCAAAGCAAGCAATAATGAGAACTCTACTTTGAAACTGAGACTGATCAGAGTAGAAGAAGAAAACTTAAAGAAAGATAAGGAAATCAACCAATTAAGAGATCCTTCCAAGGTATGGAAAGTTCTTTACACTTCAGACTCTGAAGAATCAAAATATATGATAATCATGCATTAAACAGTCATAAAACATTATGACCTGTTTGTTTTTTGTAAGAGTTTGTAGTAAGGTGTAGTTTGGTGTGAAAATACAACCACAACATTGATAACATTTCAAACGAAGAAGTAAATTTTTAATAGGGACACAATTCCTATAAGTTTATACCAGGTTTGTGACTCGTAGTTTTGTAGGTGAGCTATTAAACGGCCATCTAAGAGTAATGTTGGCTGGATTTATACATGCTTCCTGTAACCTTATTGAGGATGGACCATCACTTTTAGTAAATAGACTTTGAAAAGCTTTTAAGACAAACTTTCAGCCCTACAAAGGACCAAGCTTTCACTGTATAGCATTTTCACTTTATGTATGCAACTATGCGCATGACAAAGATATTTTCTTTGCTACACAGAGTGAAGAAATGAGAAGAGTTTTGTCAGATGGAAAACAAGATTCTGCAACAGTCATCTACAGCTTAAAACAAAAAATTCTCAAATTAGAACACAATTTAAAAGACAGAGAGGCAGCATTTGCGTAAGTTTTTTTTTTTTTCATTTGAAGTAATATTTGAAAATGTTAATTTATGAAATATTTGCTTGATTCTCAAGCAAAAAATTCAATAACAGAGCATCTTAGGTATAACAAAAGGGCATAAAAATGTTATATTGCACTGAAAATTATTCAAAAACTTTTAATTGGTTCAATATAATTTACTGAAACTTTTGTCAAACTTATTTTTACAGAAAACTTCAAAGTGATTTGAAGACTACAAAAATAGAGGAGTTAAAAACACAACTTGAAATGTTCTACAAAGAAATTGTTAGACTTACAAATCAAAAGGGAGACGAAACACCAAGACCAGGGTGAGTCAATGGTGTTTATTTACTTGCTCTATAAAGAAAACAATTCCACAAAAATAAGCGAATATTTTTGAAATTATTTTACTCATGTTTAATTTTGATATTAAAATTTAAACTTTAGGTCTAGAGCAGCACCTGTGAAGGAAAGTCCTGGAAAAATCAAATCTCTCCATGATACAGTGAAACGAATAAATGAAAAAAATTATGCTCTACTGAGTGAAAATAAATCTCTGAAAGAAGACCTACAGAAAACATTAGAAAAAGCAGAGAAAAATAAAGCAGTTCAAGGTAAGATGATCATGATAGCATTGTCATTTTCCAAGAAAACGTGGTAAAACAGAAATTTGAATTAAGCGTCTTGGCTCAAGGACACAAGAATGAGGATCTTAATTGAAAATGTATTAATCTGAAGTGAATTTACAAATGAATTAATGAAGAAACTGATTGAATTGTGAAATATTGTAAATTGATATTTGTGAATCAATGAAACTTTGAGGATTGAGTTTACGCTAGCTGTATAGTGCTAGAATCCAATATAGAAAGAGATACATGAATGAATCTACAGTTTTTAATGAAAAACTACTTTCTTTACTGCAGAGGAATATGAAGACATGAATAAAAAACAATTACTAAATGCCATTGGAAAACTTGAGAAGGTAAAGAGTATTTGTTATTACATGTGCATTTATATCATTCATAAGAGCTAGAATTTATTGCAATTGGGATTCAGTTTCCGAAACCAAACCAGTATTTGAAAAACATAATCATCATGCAAGGCTTCTTTTGTTATTTTTTTTTTTCAACAGAGGTTAGACAAAGCTGATGTAGATTCACTGATGTCTGATTCAGACACAAGAGGGGGTGGTGGTGATGTGGAGGGGAAAGTTCCATTAAGCGGAAGCATGAAAGAGAGACTGGCCCAATTAGACCAGAGAGAAACAGAACTTCTTGCTGATGGATCAAAACAAAGAAATCTGATAAAAAAATTAAGAGAAGAAAGATCGCGATACAAGAAAGCTTGTGATGATAAAGAGTAAGTTTTTGCAAATTGAGTCATAGAAACTAAAGAAATGTATTAGAAAAGGGAAAAACAAATCTGTTTTTGCAGCAATTAGCAACATTATTTTAACAACTGGCCCTAACTTGTTCGGTGACTCTCCTAAATGTTGGCCATTGTAGATCATTTTATTTCCACTTATTTATAATATGATTTACCTGTTTTACAATGTTATAGCAAAGAAATCAGGGAATTGAGGAAAGAATGTGATGAACTTCAAGACCAACTAGAAGATTTCTTTGTTAAAGACAAGCCATTGACTCCAAGACCAAATCCTAGAAGAAAATCAAGTGCTAAAACAAGGTAGGTACAATACAATGGATCCCTTGTACACATATTTTTTTTTGTATTTCATTTGAGTGGATGGGTCTTCAGCATATTTATTCCAGATAATTAATCTCAGGAATTATTATTTAAATTACAGAACAAGTTCTCCTGGCACAGAATTAAGTAGAAAAGAAAGGAGAGATTTAGAAAGAAAAGCAGAGGATTTCAACAGAAATAGGGCTGCAAAGAAAATACAAAATGGTTGGCGGGGCCATAAAAGACAAGTAGAAGATGAAGATGAGGTATGCAAGAACTATCATTCAATAATATATCACTGTTTTATACATTATATACTCGTCATCTCTAGAAATCTCCTTGAAATGACAAGAGATTGCTGTATATTCTTATTTCACCAAGCTTTTCTTACCCATAGTAGGATATTTCTCTATTTTTACCCCCTTTTTTTTTTTAAAAGACACATGTGATATTTAGAAATGTTTGTCAGCAAGTCTATTTGTAAATTCTTGAAGCAATTGTATAACATACTTTTGTATGTCTGCAATAGCTCAACTAGATAACCAAAACTAGTCTAATATGTAGTGGCTCTGTGGTCTTTTTTTTCATATTGTGAAAATTTCTACTTCTCTCTCACTCTCTATCGTCTTCTTAATCACTTTTTTTACATATTTACTTTTTCGTATTACTATTTTTAAACGCTTTAATGTTGCACTTAACAGCAAAGAATGGCTAAGGAAAGAGAATTGGATGCAAAAGTTGAAACTATGCGCCAAACTCATGCTGCAAAGGCCATTCAAAAAGAATGGCATAAGCATCAGGATTTCAAAACAACTCAGAAAATCAAAAAGGAAGAGGAAGTAGGTAGACATGCTGCTTTGCATGACTACAAATCAACTAGACATCAAATCCAAATGCTTGATTCTTTTAGAGAAACATAAAAAGAAAATGAATGAGGTTAAAATTGGCAATAGTGCATTGGAAATTTGACATAAAATAATGAGCATGATGCTTGGAACATTAATTAGCATTTTAGAAAAGGCAAAATGAAAAAAAATTGTAATATTAATGCATGAAAAATTGTTGAGAGATTCATATATTTTCTGTTTTTGTTTTTTATATTTTGATTGTTTTCGAAATGTTTGATCTAAGGTTTTTTACTAATAAGTTTATAAAAATTTGTCATCTGATTTAGGGTTCAAGGACACGTTATCTAAATAACAGTGAATTTTGTATCACCCGCTTGTCATAATAATAATAATAAAGAAGAATAAATGCTTATTATAAAGATAGATTCTAACAAACAGACCATAATCAAGTTCCCATCCTTCCAATAAGAATACACCTGTTATAATCCCTTAGCTGAGTCCTTCAATCCAATGTCTTTACTGGCCTTTTGAAGATTACAAAATAGGGTTATTCAATGCTCTGAAGACCTAGTTGTTTTAATTTGGTCTGTTAAACTTGAATATGAATCAACCTTTTTACATTAGGCCTGGCATAAAGGACAAAAGAGGAAAGCTGAAGATTTCTCGAGAAAAAGAGCTGCAAAACAAATTCAAAAACATTGGCTTAACCATCAACACAGGAAAATAGAGGCAGAAACTGAAGATGTAGGCGCCCCATTGTTGTATCTTTTGTAGTTCTACTTGTAAATTTAACCCCTTAGTCAAGTTAGTGCCTGTTTGTCTTGCTTGTAAAATGTAAGAAATTCCTCCAATCCCATGCATGGTGCTTGTGTATATATTGCCTGCAGCATTTCCTTCCAGTTTATACTACAGGAAAGTATAGCTAGCTATAAGTTTAACAAAGTCAATCAACTTTTAGCATGCGTATATAGATATCGAACAAGGAGAAAGCTTGTGTATAAGCACATTTTCTTAAGAATGATTTTTACGCAATGAAATTCCTAATGCATGCTAACTTATGTCTTAAGAAAAGGGTAGGGATATGCCTGTAAGAGTATGTTCTGCTCAGATTTCTTGAATTCTATCTGCGCTTTAAGATTAGTTGGGAAAGGTACTACTGTACTAATTACAGTACAAATAGACAGATATTGCTTTGCATTTTTTTCTAATTCTATTTCTATTTCCTCTACATATTTCACATTAATTATTTACAAATTAGCCTTCATCCAGAATGTCATCTCTTGGCTAATGAATCTGTACACCAGATAGTCAGATAATCCTTTTTTTTTTAGATTTAATGATATTTCCTGTTTCAGATGATTTTAACATAATTTGACATTAAGCATTTTTTATGATTATGCTTTTTCTTGTATGGTAAAATTTTGTTTTGATTGTATATAATACTCCCATTTGATATTAATATCTGTATTGAATAAATGCCTTTTTTCTGTTTTCTTACAACAAACTGATTTATGTGTGATACTACTTTTTAATAGTATATGTGTGACCTAATATTTAAAAAAATCAGTTTTAAAAAATCTGATAACTCATTTAATGATGTGGAAATCAAATATTTAGTTTGAAGTATCATACAAATCCTTTGGAAATGTTTGTAAATTTTATTTTTATTGTTAAATTTTACAGGCAGCCGAATACATTCAATCAGCAATGAGAGGTCATATGTCAAGGTCACAAAAAATGAAGCAGCTTAGAAAAGACTATGACGAAGAGGAGGAAGACAGTGAGTTAGATTCTGCTGCAGAGGTCATACAGTCCAATATCAGAGGTCACATGTCAAGAAGAGACAGAGTGAAAAGGTTTGTAATAGGTTTCTGTGCTGCCATATTGTGTTGTGATATTAGTGAAGGTAGAAAAATGTGTGTTACTACAATCGTGACAATACCCTTACAGTATCAATTCTGTCACACACAGACTAAATTAGTATGTGTGTTACAGCTGGATTGACTGTAGCCACTGTTGTGGGATATCACTGTTAGATTTCTGATCTTGTTTTGCTTAATAAATTTGTCACTTTTCTTGCTTCTATCTCAAATCACATTTTTAATTTTGTTGTGCTGTGATACTTGTGCTAATATGAATTTCTTACCATGATGACACAACTCTCATATTATTTCTTTGTAAACTTTATGCACCAAAAAGAATGCAGAGAGGATACTTTTGACAATGACAGCCAGTCATTTTGTAAAATTATTTCCTGTCTGCAGTCTTAAAATCATTTCTCTGTCTAGATGTTAAAGGGAAACACAAAATATAGAGAGAATCTAGTTCTAAAAAAAGAAAAAGTATTTTTCCTTTGATTTAGATCACTTTGGTAAAAAGTGACCACTAAAAAAAGTTGTGTACCACACATAAATATATTGATACTTTATAACTATTTAAAAGAAATTTGACCCACAGTCCTCTTGAGTTTTCAGGCTATCCACCCTTTTCATTCTTGTTGAAAGGTACTTTTTCTTTGGTGATTAGATATTTTCTCTAAGTTTTAATGTGATTCCACTTACTTCTGGTTTTCAAAGGCATTCTCTTTTTACAGTTCCAAACAAAGTGCTTTTGTGCAATTTAAGGCTACGTTATACTTGAACATACATCAATCAACACTGCCAACAAGTGTGTTCTGCATATAAATGGTACAAACAAGTGATTGCCCTCCTCTTTTTTTTATTTTTGGCTTTTTTTTTTTTTTACAACATGGTGTGAAATAGAGGGTGCCTTTTGTTTTCTCTATTTTTATGTTGTTGCTTTGTTTCACTTTTTTGTATCTGTATGTAACCTTTTCAGACTTCAAAAAGAACAGGAGTATGAGTCGGAATTAGACGATGCCGTTCTTACTTTACAGTCCACTTTTAGGGGTCACCTGTCAAGGAAGGGTCAATTATCAAATGGGCTTCCACCTAGGTATTATTGAATATTTGTAGGCATGCATGGGATGGACTGATAGGTTGGGGGGACTTGCTTGAAAGTGTAAAGCTTTGCTTGACATGAAGCTTCTCAAATTCAGAGATGGCATGTTACTGAATGAAGCTAGACATGGGGTTGACTGTTATGATTGGGGCAATTTGTGTAACAAAAAATAAGGATAAGAAAAATGAGTTGTTAGCTAGTCTGTTGTTGCAATGCAAATATGAGCAAACAAAAACATGTGTCATGAAATATTTCTTTTATTAACT
>JAVSBT010449326.1:0-10085 GCA_033118115.1 Pharyngocirrus eroticus
CCAGATGTCACATGTGAGGACATACCCGGATCTAGTGTATAAATTGTAAGTGATTTGATAGAAGGTTATAAAAGTTACTTCCGGCCGGGTGAAGACGGTACCAGAAACCCGAAACAAAACATCTTTTTATTTTGGCCTCAGTGAAAAGTAACACTTTTTTATCCTCATCACTGTTTTCTGCTACTATACCAACACCACTAATTAGAGATGTATGAACGCCTCTGAATCTAGTGTTGACTTGGTTTAACACACAACATCACTATTTTTCTGTGTGTGGTGTGGTGCAGTAGACGGCCAAACATAACATGAAAGCATTAACCTGTATTGAAATGATTGATGATGTGAGCAGTGATGCATGCAATACAGTCCAACAGGTCGTCTTGACCAGGGACATTCAAGTCAACAACCCTTAGTTTGATTAAAGTCATAGAAAATGAATGAGTTAATAGTATTTGGCCTGGACCTATGACAGTATTGCAGTAGAGAACTTTCTCTCTTGTGTTTATCACTGGGTAGACATCGTACCAGCTGAAAAAAGATTCATTTTTGAATTATTTTGCAAATAAATTCCAGAATGAACCTATTCAGAGTGGCTTTTGTGCTTCTCAAAGACAACATTAATTGTGTGTAAACTTTGTTGATTTTGCTACAGCTTCATATCTAAACACATTGCAGATTGATAGATGTCCTTATTTTTTGTATTTTGGTAAATAATCGAAATAAAAATGAGTTAGGCTATTCCAAATGGATTAGTTGGTCAATTGATTTTTTTGGCATCATTTAAAATGTATCTCTTTTTTTAACATCACTCTGCCTTTTTTGGTCAATATGAGTGAAAAGAGGAATATTTTCGAATGTACATGTTGTACATGTCGTATGTGCAAATATCTGATACTGTACAAATAACCTCTTTGCTATATCTAACCCCAAGGTGTACAAGCCTACAGAGTTTTTGTTTGATTTTATTTTCTAAATTTGACACAAATGCAAAATCATGAAACTTTTTTGTCGCCATCCTTTGACCAATTAACCTGTTTGGAATGGCCCTACTCATATCCGAGTAGTCAAGGAAATCAAAAGGAAAGGGGCCTTTAAGGTATGGTAATCACTTCACCAAGCCTTTTAATTATAAATGTCAGTACAAACAATTTGACAGAATCATTCAAAAAGTAAAATACTGTTCATATCTCTCTTCCTACACTGTAATCATACTGTCAGATGAAATAACTCACGCATGACTGGATTATCAAACGTTTGAATTCACTCACAAAATACCAGTCAACAACTGAATTAAAACATAAATGAAAAAGCACAAATAATTGAAATCACCAAATAGAAATTGAAAGATAATCAATTTAAAATAACGGGTTCTTGTAATTCACAGTTTGATAGTACAGGAATCACCAAAGTTACAGGTGAAAGAAATAAAAACAAAAAAATGGTACTGACTTCCATCAAAGGATGGAATTACACTCTAATTATGGAAGTAAAAAAAAGACAATCCATGAAATGGAAGCACAGTGGTACCTGTGAATTGAGGAAAATCCATGAAATGGAAGCACAGTGGTACCTGTGAATTGAGGAAAATCCATGAAATGGAAGCACAGTGGTACCTGTGAATTAAGGGAAATCCATGAAATGGAAGCACAGTGGTACCTGTGAATTAAGGAAAATCCATGAAATGGAAGCACAGTGGTACCTGTGAATTAAGGGAAATCCATGAATTGGAAGCACAGTGGTACCTGTGAATTAAGGAAAATCCATGAAATGGAAGCACAGTGGTACCTGTGAATTAAGGCAATCCATGAAGTGGTAGTATGCATGTGTCAAGTTGTTCTAGATATAACACACTAGATCAAAACTTTACATGCTTTATCAAATTTAGAAAAGCAATGTTATTGTTAGATTCAATTAGAAGGATATAATTTGATCTGCAAATTGGTGGCCAGCAACAAAAACTAGAGCGACACCCTATATCAAACTGTATGTGACTGTGAGTAAAATGTCATTATATTATTTACAATTTATGATTAATTGTTATCACTACACATTTCTGTACATCGGTTGTGGGATCCTATTGGAATGTTAAGACTAAATGAATAGGTCTTACTGCAATAGCTCACACTCACATAATACTATTGATCCGTTCCTGTGATTTGCTGGACAACAAACAAGTTTCATGTTAAAAGTTAATTATCTTTTGACAATCTTTTGATTTTCTGTTGTACTTAAGCCAGATAAAGGTAAGGTCTAAAGTCAACAGCTTCTAGAATTACTGAGAATTCAATAATAAAAAAAAGATAAAATCAATGGCTGCCTCACTCTTGATTACTCCAAATTCCTTGGCAGCACCTGGAAAATGCCTGTGTACGGATACCAAGGAATAAATGGGGTCAAAGGTTGACACAAGGTTCAAGGTCAAGTTTCACAATCTCACATTAGTGTTTTTTTTCCATTGTAATGTTGAATTAATTGGGTCAAAAGTAAAATACACACAACATCATCAATAGGGATGGATTTTTGTCTCCTGAACTTTTTAGTCTGTAGACAATCAAACATGAGTAATCCAGGGAATCCGCGGGAACCATAGTAGCTCCAGCCACATAATCCGCGGGAGCAACTTTTTGTAGGGAGTCACTAAACATACATGTTACCATAAAACATCATTAATATAGGGTACAGTATTCTCAGGGAAAACTTACTTTTTGCACACTGAGAAGTCATTCAACCTAGCACTTGATGAATGAAAGTGCATATATACTTAAAAAAGACGTTCAGTTGTATGAAATCTTCATGTTTTGCAATAAATACATGTCACCCATGGCTTAATTCACTGGCACTATACATAGTGCTCCTGGAATTTTTCACGGGAAGATTAACGGGCACGGGAGTACTAGCGGCAGTCTCGTTTCATTCCCTGGTATTCTGTGGGATATTTTGTACATTTTCCAACCAAATTAAATGCTAATAAACACATATCAATATTATCCTACATTGGGTTTATGAGCATGTATTTAGATCAGGACTGATGTTAAACAATCAAAAAGGTTACTCATGCTTGATTGGCTACAGACTGAAAAGGTCAGAGGCCAAATATTTCCCTATTGAAATGAAATTTATGGAAATTGTGCCATGAAACATTAAAAATATCATGCATGGGTTGATGATTACCTCATTGGGGTCAATGACCAATTGTTGACCCACTTGATCAAGATGGGAACAGCTTGTGAAATGTCAAAACATCTACTTCACATACATGTTCAATAGTTGACCAGGTGATCATTTTAGGAGCTGTAGATCACATTATAATTTATGCAATTATTTTGATTCAAAGGCCATAGACAGGGTTCTGCTTGGATTTTTTTATATGTAGTTAGGAATATTTACCAAACAATGCTAAAACTATTTTTTAAAACTTCTGGAAATAAACTCCCTATGTCATAAATCCATTTGAAAAGGACTTTAGCCATTCCAAATTGGTGTGTTGGTCAATACATGTTGCCTGGTTATTTTTTTGCAATTAAAAGCTTTGTAGGCTTGTAAAAAGCTATTTTCAAGATTATTGAGAGGTTATTTGTACAATATAAGATAGTTGTGCCATTCCATGCCATTCTGAATACTTAGTTTCTTGGCTACATTTCGATGTCAAAGGGTCAAAGGTTGTCAAAATTAAGTTGTGATAAACAAAAATTGAACAAAAATTTCTGGCCTTGCCAATATTTTATACCAAAAAAAATAATAATTTGGTTGATAAATTTAAACAAAATTACCAAAAAAACATCAACCTTCCTATCAATTTGGAATGGCCTTACAATAAAATTTGAACAATAATCACCAACAAATTCATCAACTAATGAATTAATTTGTAGTGGCCTTACAAACATTTTCATTTCCACTTCTCAGCTGTCCATTTATGTACAAAGTTTGTATCTATTGAGTGGTATCTACATGTTAAAGCTCACCGCTCACTCGGTAGCAATCTCCAGCTAATACCAATGCTAAAACCAATACAATACACTTACCTTGTCTCTACATGGGACATCTCTATCATTGGGGCTGAGTACAGCACTGCATTGACATCCAAGCAACAACTTGAAGAAGAAAAACAATCACTTACAAGACAAGAGTGTGATTTCAAAGAGTTGTGTATTAGGTACAGATTTAGGAAGTTGACAGTAGATTGAATACAGATAAAGACAGTCGGCATTCGATTGCATACAGATTGAGACAGTCAATTACAGATTAGATAGAGAGCAAAAAACTTTCTTTTTTTTTAAAAAAAGAGAAAAGTGGTCTGTAATAGATTGAATACAGATAATGACAGTCTGTCATAGATACAGAAAAAGCAGTAAAAAAACGGACAAAAAAGTGGTGAAATATACTTCAACAAGGACTTTCCTGTGAAAACAGAAAGATATTCAGTTATAGAATGAATTCAGATAAAAGTTGTCATTCATAGATTAGATACAGATCAAGGCAGTGAAAACTAAACTTTTGAAATCTACTACAGCAAGGACTTATTACTAGATACCGTAACAGCTTTTTTTTTTAATACTCATTATAAATTGTTCACATCCATTACTACTGTGAATACAGCTGGCAGTTCAAAGGTTTAAAAGGTAATTTTGAAATGATTGGTTAATTTTATTGATTAGTCATTACCTTATTATCCTAGTGCATAATGATGGCAACTGATTAATGAATACCTTTTATCTCCAAAATACACATGCAAAATATAAAAACAAATCGAAAAGAAACGTGTATGGTGGATTCCAAAATTATAGTCTCATGGTTTTTCAATGTTAAAAGTACATAGCATTATTCATATTGAAGAAATGTCTTTCTAGTTATAATATTAATAAAAATAAAAATATTTAACAGTGTGAAAAAATGCTATTTAAACTTTTTTACTGGGATTTTTACAAGGACTTGAAAATCTCGATTAAGACTTTATATATGGAGTAGAGTATACATTTGTTGGTATGATAATTTGTATGAAAGTCCTTAACAAACCAAGTATTTGTACAGCATTCTTTCTTTCATGGTACTGAACACTTCTTAAACATTGGGGATTTATTTTTACAGCTTTGGTAAAGAATGTTTTTTTTTCTTCTTTTTTCATATTTGGACATCTGTTAGATACCAACATAACTGCTGATGGCCACTCACACTGTAACAGCATTTATCCAGTCATCACAGAAGATTGAATTTGCAGCCTAACAGAGATAAAAAAATAATCAACAAGTTGTTAGAGACGAAAAAAGGGGAAGTTTGAGAAAGCAGACGACATTTTTTTCCCGCCAAAATTGAAGGAGAATTTCCCTTTGAAGACTATGATATCATAAGGTAAGAGTAATGAGATATTTATATTTATTTAAGGGTAGTAGAATGTACTATGAATCTTAGATTGGATAGCAAATTGTGACCTTGATTTGGAAGTTTACTAAGTTATTATGAATATAGGTCATGACATTTTGGGATTTTGAAAAAGGTCAAATCGAGTGTTTGATATCAGAGAATTGTTTGATGTGGAAAAGAATATTGGATCTAAAACAAATGGGTCTTGACCTTGAGATATTGATGAAGGTCAACATATGTATGATAATAGTAGAGCTTTATTTGATCACATTTTTACTAAAAAGCTGTTTGATTTAGTGTTTTGTGAATTGATTGAAAAGGTTCAAAGGTGACATAGGTCAAACCAACAACATCAAAGGGGAGCATTTGTTGTAAAGTCATAGAATTAATAATTATTTCATAAGCAATGATGGACAAGCAATATATATCAAAGAGATTAAGGTTTAGAGATGATATATTTGAATGGTTATATCGAATTATAACATAAACAGATGATGGCTTTGAAATATAACTATTGAAATACGAAAAGATATGTCACTGAGCAACAGTGTATACTTTATTACAAATACTTTGAAACAACATAGGATTTTTTTCTCTTTTTTTGAATATAAATTGATAAAATATTTAGCGGTTTTGTTTTCAAGTGCTTTTTTAAAAAAGTTTATAGAGAAGAGAAAAATGGAAGTTTAAGATAGCAGACGACTTTTCTTCCAAAATTGTAGGAGACTTTTCCTTTGAATTGATGAATTGTTATCAGTTTTGTATTGATAAAGTAGTTGAAATGCATACTATTGTAAGAGCCACTTGTATGGTTGATGTATTTTTAAAAGCATTGTTTCTATACAATGATAACTGTTTTGTCTTTTTATGACTTGTACGACCTTGGACTCAAACACATGTGTTTCAATTACTTAAGTCCCCCTATACATGTGACTAGACAGAACTATGGCTTAGACCACCAACCCTTAAATATCAATTTAGACAATGTATTGGTAATTTGGAGTTTTTAATCAACTTTTATGAACAGAAATGAAAAAAAAGTGCGACTTCCAATTACAGATTATAAACATGTTTATTGCATTTTGTCTGGCTATTTTTTGTTGTTGATTAACCTACATGTAAATGTGTGTATCAGTTTAGGTGATTATTGCTGCTAGTACACGTAAGGGATTCTCCTGGTGAATTCTATTCAAAACCTTTTAATTATTTGTTTATCTTGCTTTGGTTAGATTTGATTTGAATTTATTCAGCAAATGACAAAAGGATAAAAAATAATACTGTATGTAGCATTGTGATGATGAAAAAAATTCAAAAAAAAAAAGAAAAAAAAAGGCAAATTGAAAGTGATTTACAAGATATATTTAAAAATAACATTTGCCTGGGATAGCCCATAAAAGTCAGAGACTTATTTCCAATGGGGTTCCCAAAAAAATAAAAGAAATAATAAGGAAAGAAGAGAATTAAATGAGAAAAAAAATCAAAAATATATAAAAAAATTAAATAAAAATCAAAAAGTACAAATTAGAGAAAAAAGGAACATGTTTAAACAATTTACTGTAATCCTGGCTTATTTATGTCTGGATAAGGGGGCTGGTTGTGTCCAATGCACGGAACTTAGAAAAGTAGAGGTTGAAGGTTTGGCTATGGCCAGATAGCGGCCTGTTGTATAGTTTTAACTTAAATAAATTAAACACTTTAAGACAATGGGTGAAGAGAAAGATGTCAAATAACACAAATACCAAGAGTCACCTGTTACTTATGTCTGTTGTTAAGGAAATTCCTTCAATCTCTTACAAAGGTGTATTAATTTGATGGGTTGAAATGAGTGCTGTATGATTCACACATTGTCATCATTAGATGGAATATTGTATGACATGTCATTTCTATGCAAGGTGGTGATTGATTGAAGGCTAAGGTTACAGAGATTAAGGGGATTTGAATGAATGAATGAATGAATGAATGAATGGATGAATGAATGAATGAATGAATGAATGAATGAACGAACGAATATATGAATGAATGAATGGATGGATGGATGGATGAGTGAATGGATGAATGAATTAATTAATGAACAAATAAATGGATGGATGAATGAATGAATGGATGAATGAATTAATGGATGAATGAATTAATGGATGAATGAATTAATGAATAAGGGAATGAATGGATGAATGGATGGATGGATGAATGAATGGATGAATGAATGAATAAGTGAATCAATGAATGAATGAATGGATGAATGAATGAATGGATAAATGAATGAATGAATAAATGGATGGATTAATGAATTAATTAATGAATTAATAACTAAGTGAATGAATGAATGAATGGACATATAGTGTTTGCATATAAATATGAAAGTCTTTATTCACACTACTTATATTAAAGAAAAATCATTATTAAACTGCTACTTGAAGAGAAACTTCCTAGAGTGCTCAGTCTGTTATATCATGGTTTGCAGAAGTTGGTTCAATATATAGTCAAGCTCTATGGAATCAAACAAATTTATCTTCAAAAAAACCCAACTTTATTCCAATGTAAACTAATTTATTTCAAAATGTGTTTTTGTCGAGTACTTTGTCATCAAGCATTATAAGCCTTTTGAGTTTAGAACTGTGATTTATTCTCTAGAAATGTGCAACCTACTGCGTAAGGATAAAAGGTATTTGACATGTTCTTCTCAAATATTGATATATTGTATTGTTATTGACAGTGCAGTGTTTAGGGTTGAGATGCTTGGAATTACTACAATGTATCTTTGCATATCTGTGATTACTGTATGGTAATTCTTAGGTATTAGGGTATGCATATATTCCTCTGTGACATGCTGCAATACAGGTATTTCTTAAGTAACATGCAGTTTCTTATATAGGATGATTCCAACTCTGTTTGCTAACAAATGTCAAGCTTTGAATAATTCTTCTGTTTCATGTTACTTGAAATACAGTTAGACCTTAGGTAAAGTCATGTTTACACTGGCAATTTCTTTTGCAAAGATTTTGCTTTGACTTTACAGTCAATGCCGTAATCCTTTGCTTGACTTGAAGTGAACTGAAGTCAGACTATTTATAATGTCCAAACACTCTTTAGGGTTTTAAGACATTGATTAGTTTGGTAATTGATATGAGTGAGAAATTCCCTTTTAACCAAACTAAAAGGTTTTAAACCTTGTTGGATATACTTTGACCATGTTGTTCTATAGCCATCTTCAGAATGGTGTGAATATATGTCTAATTGGTCTGAAGATGACCATTGAATGACATGGTTGAAATATATCACACAAGGTTAACCCCTTAACCGCCTCAAGGAAATGTACCCCAGAAGCCAAGATATTGATGCTGTATTATATTTTGAAGTATTTCAATGATATAATGCAAATCTAGCGCCGGATATATCCTTAAGGTCTTTAAGGAGTTAATTTAGTTTGGTTTAAAAAGAACTTTCTGACTAACTCTTAAGGGTTGTCTACATAAGTTATTTTAAAAAATGGTAAGTTTTCCCTAGCAAAATATTTATCTTTATAACTGTTCTATGAAATGCAGTGTTTTATAATTATGTAAAGTAGTATTTGTAATAATTGCAACATCTGTCAAACCAACATGGCTTTGATAATTATTATTTCAATAATATTCCAGATTTGAAAATGAAATATCACTTCACTCTATCCTCAGTGCACTTGTAGTCTAGTTCAGTACTCAGAAATCACTAATATGAATGAGACATTATATAGATTTGAAGAGGGTTCTTTTGTTTCTCACTTCCTACATGTTGAAGTGTCTGTGGCTCTGACACTTCAGTACAATGGTGCTGTTTTCAAGGTCACCTTTTTGTATTAAGGGAATATATTAGAAATTATGTATATACATACATGCAGTGATGAAACAGTGATCAGGATTATAGTTTTCTCTCCTTTTGTTTAGGTTTGAAGTTATTCCATTTGGCTTTCGTATAGTGTCTTTATTCCATAAATTTAGGATGCAATCTAATAGAAAAATAAAAGTTTTACCAACATGTACTGTTGTGTAATTACACAAGATAGAAGATAAACAAAATCAAGATATTTACTAAGGTCATTCTAAATTGATTAGGTGGTCGATTCATACATGACAATTTTTCCCCCATTTTTTTTTTTGATTATTTTTTGGTCAAATTTAAGCAACCCAATACGGAACAATAAATAGGTAACAGAAATACTCTGAGAAAGTACCCTGAAATAGACTAGCATCCTGTCCAGAGGGAGTGAAAGCTCTGAGACCCTTGTGCTACAGAAACCGGGGATAAGCACCGGCTTGATGGGCCTTAAAGTTAATGGCTCGAGTAGTAGGCTTTTAAACATATACTTTTGGTTATTGAAGCTGTCAGATTTTTCAAACAAATAAAAGCTTGATTGAAAGTATCCATCAATCAAATTAACGTCATTTATCATACACAGAAATTTAAACAAAAAAGAATAAAAAATCACAAAATGAACCAACAACCTTTTGGGTCAAATAGCCAACATAATGATATATATAAAAACAATAGCATTCCCAATGAATCAACGGAACAGCTTGTGAATAGATGGATGTAGAAGATGAATAGAGAGATATAAAACAGTACTATTAAAATCAACATCAAACGGAACCTTAAACGACAAAAATACAAATAAACTGACGGAGTAACTACAGCATAACAGGAAGGCCAGGTACCAGCCAGATGCCACTCCTAATGATAGAATAGGGTATTGT
>JAVSBT010449337.1:0-10084 GCA_033118115.1 Pharyngocirrus eroticus
TATTATTGTTGGGGTTAGCAGTTGTACTTGTTGTATTGAGATTAGCAGTTGTAGTTGTAGTGTTTAGGTAAGCTGTTGTATTATTATTATTATTATTATTAGGGTTAGCAGTTGTAGTATTAGGGCTAGTAGTTGTAGTAGTATCAGTTGTAGTTGTAGTTGTAGTATTAGGGTTAGCAGTTGTAGTTTTAGGGTTAGCAATTGTAGTATTAGGGTTAGCAGTTGTAGTATTATTATTGGGGTTAGCAGTTGTAATTGTTGTATTGGGATTAGCAGTTGTAGTATCAGGGTTAGCAGTGATAGTATTAGGGCTAGCAGTTGTAGTTGTAGAATTAGGGCTAGCAGTTGTAGTTGTAGAATTAGGGCTAGCAGTTGTAGTATTAGGGCTAGCAGTTGTAGTTGTAGAATTAGGGTTAGCAGTTGTAGTATTAGGGCTAGCAGTTGTAGTATTAGGGCTAGCAGTTGTAGTATTATTGTTGGGGTTAGCAGTTGTACTTGTTGTATTGAGATTAGCAGTTGTAGTTGTAGTGTTTAGGTAAGCTGTTATATTATTATTATTAGGGTTAGCAGTTGTAGTATTAGGGCTAGTAGTTGTAGTATTAGGGCTAGCTGTTGTAGTATTAGGGCTAGCTGTTGTAGTATTAGGGTTAGCAGTTGTAGTATTAGGGCTAGCAGTTGTAGTATTAGGGTTAGCAGTTGTAGTAGTATCAGTTGTAGTTGTAGTATTAGGGTTAGCAGTTGTAGTATTAGGGCTAGTAGTTGTAGTAGTATCAGTTGTAGTTGTAGTATCAGGGTAAGCAGTTGTAGTATTAGGGCTAGCAGTTGTAGTATTAGGGCTAGCAGTTGTAGTATTAGGGTTAGCAGTTGGAATAGTTGTAGTATTTCTATTTTGGTAAGCAGTTGCCGTAGTTGCAGAGCCTGTTCCAATGACAGAATTAGCAGCAGTTTGTTTGTTTCTCTCAAGTGGTGAAATTACTATCATCATGCATAACATTCCTAAAAAGCATTGTAAGAGAAAAATTGTTATAGTTGAAATTGTAGTCGTGGTTGTATCATTACTCAAGTTTCATTGCATGGGACATACACCATTAGACTTGGTATAAATAGTGCAGATAAAATCTACCTTTTTGGATATGATATAGATATTATATGTGCATAAGGAAAGTTTTACTTTCAAATCCACTATTATAATTATAATTATAGATATTATATATCGACAGTCTAGAGCAAAAATGGCCTAAGTAATTTTTTTACGTTCTTAGATAATCTAGAAAAAACGTCAGTATCTTAATAGTCTTAATCATTTAAAAGGACAATTTCTAAGAAAAATAATATCAGGATACACAAACAGTAAAATAAAATAGCTCTAAGGATGATTTTGATGTTTTTGACAGACTGACACTTTTGGGATCCTTTGTTTCATCACATTTATTGACTTAGGCCACTGTACTAAAGTATCAAGAATTCCTAGAAAAAAATTAAATACCATTATGATATCTGGATAGAAAGATGGCCAATGATATTGTGCATAGGATGGCTTTAGGATATCTTTAGCCAGGGTTTGATGTCACTCAATGTTATGTAAATTTTGTTTAACATATAAAGAAAGACAGAATTTTTTTTTTTTTTTTTATTTTTTTATTTTTTCCAAGCCACATGGAAATTTTAATTTTTGAGATATAAAAGAAAATACAACATCATCTTTTAGTGCATGGTTATAGCTTTAATATCGTGTGTTTATATGAATATAGCTCTCTTCAAAAGAAATTTGTGGCTGTTTTAAATGACAAAATTGAGCTGAAAATTGATAGTTTTCAAAATAGCCAATCTTTTAATCACTTCAAATATAGTACTAATAATAGTCATATTTTCATTTTGAAAAGTGATATAAAAATTCTGAGACAATATATTAAAGCTATCATCATGCTCTAAAAGATGATGTTATTTTTTTTTTATATCTTAAAAAATAAAAATCTCCATGTGACGTTTTTATTAATTTAATTTTTTTTAATTTTTTTTAATTTTTCTTATTTTTTTTAAATGTTAAATAAAATTCAAATAAATTTTAGTGACATCAAACTGTGGCTTAAGATGTCCTAAAGCTAAAAATATATACTTTTATAGCATTATCTTTTATAGAAAATGATTATTTGGGACATATGTTAGTGCATATCAAAAAAGCAATTAGACCCTCACGATGCCTTAAGCTTATTAATTTATAGCTCAAACATAGTGTCCTAACTCCTATAATTTTTTTGTTATAACTTTTATAAATGAAAGTATGGCTATGTTAAAAGATAAAAGTCACTGTATAAAAATAATGAACTATTAGATCCTATACTCTCTTTGGGTAAAAAAATGTAGGCATATCTGATTATAAATCTAACAGCGCCAGTCTCTAGAACTTGCATCATTACTGTGGAGTCTCACATCGATCCGACGTATGAGTACTTGCATCATTACTGACATCATGATTTGCTTGTTGAATAGTCAAAATTTAAAAAGTAACATAATATGTTTCATAACAGAAGTGGAAAAAAACACATCTTTAAAATTCATATGGACATGACGTATCTCATTTGAAACCGTCCAGGGGTCTTTTTAGAAAAAAATCATCAAAATTCTTTTTCTACAAAATGTAGTTCTGAAGTCAAAAATTCTTTTTGTGAACAATTAAAAGCTTTATTCTTTGGGTTCAGAACTACACTTTGTAGAATAAGGGCTTTGATATCTTTTGCTAAAAAGACAACATGACTGTTTCAAATGAGTAGATTTGAGATACGGTATGTGAATTTAAAAGGTGTGGTTTTTCAATTTTTGTTATACATGTGTACATTTTTTTTAAGTCCGTTCACATTAACAGTAGATCCAACAAATTGAACTCTTACCTATTTTCAAAAAATGATAAAATCCTCCCATTTTGAATGTTATCTGTTGGATTTTGAATGACTGCTTTGTAAGTGAAACCAACTAGATATAATTATAATTTAGATTTTATGTTCTCTTAAATAGAAAATTAGGACCAATTCTTACCAAGTCACCCTGCATGGTGACAGCACATGACAACCACTCCCATTAACACTAACCGGATTTGAGATGACAGAAAAAGTAATAAATGTCAAAGACCACATGATCTAGGTTTACGATATGTACAATAAAGCATTTGACTATCAGCAGCAGTATGAAAAGAGCCTACCCAAGTCAATATCAGACCACTTACAATTTACTTTGCAGAACTTTTACTAGCTGTCAACTGCAAACTTTTAAATGTTAATAAGAAGGTCTGAATAATTTCAATTGTGGATAAAAAGAGCTTTATGAAATATTGCCATACTAGAAAACAAGTATTTTTAGATCTGTTGTTTTATAGTTAAGGATAACTTCATATAATTCTGTCTAAATGTTGACAAGAGGCTACGGATAATGGATCTTATAGAATTACATGTACTCCCAATCGTAACTTTTGTAAAGCAGTCAACAAAGATGTTTTATTTGCAATATTCACATAAAAGAAGATGAAAATTTAAATAAATAGTGAAAGGTTCACATAATGACATCTATAATTCTTTATTTTCTGAAATATCAACATGGAATATACTTGGAGAATTTATGAAAATAAAATAAATAAAAGTATCTAGATGGGTGGTTTACAATTTCTTATTGTAAAAGAAACTGGCAAGTATCCCCCCCCCCCCCCCCCCCCCCACCAGTCCATGCCAAGTTACAAAATACATGTATTTCAACTGAAAGAGTAGAAGTAGTTGTTATGTAACATTCTATAAGTAGTTTTTTTTAATGTGTAAAAATGTTCAGTCTTTTTTAAATATTGTAAAGTGAAGCGTTGCCCAGTTTTTCTCCCTTGAAGTTTACTGTTTGCTTCTCTAGCTCTTGTATTTTTTGTCCCAGTTTTAGGCCGACCTTAATTCTGTACTTTCTTTTTATGTACTTTTTAACAAGTATATAAAGCAAATATTTTTTCGATGGGCTCATTTTGATAATATATCACATATTCAAGATCATTGAGTTGTTTGTCCAAGTCATTCCATTTGGGTAAATTGGTGCAGTGTTTTTCATATCAACAGTAATGGATGATTGATGAAATATTTAAAAGTCAAAGGGCATAAAAGGTAAACATATAACCTGGCTGTATGAGCAATACAAGTCTATTCCTATCCTTCATGTGTGTTGAGTCAGTTACATTATTTAGTTGCCACTGAATATGAAATATTCTTGCAAACTGGAATTCTTCAAACAGCAGCGGAACATGTAAAATGTTGGTCGATCTTGATATACTTGTAATGTGACTTTGAGAAATTTGTTATTTGATTTATGGTGCAATGAAATTAGTTTTTTAAGTTTTCTCATTTTTTTTCTTCTTCAAGTGCTTGTTAACATGAAGCCATAAAAGTAAAACCCACTTGTAGGATTCTTTAGTGTCACTTTGCCCTAGTGTGAACCGTTTTACTGAGGGTAGGTTGTATAACTTGTCATATCATTGATAACTAAAAAACTCACAGTGGTGGTGACAGTCTTCTGAATAGTAACCCAGATATAATGAAAGAGGTGTGATTTGAATTAAAAAAGCAACAGTGCATTTTTCTTTATCTATGAATCTTATCTATCACTGCTACATAATTCATTAAGAAAATACAGAGAAGCATAACTGAAATAACTCATTGCGGTAGCCAAACTTAAATATTTTGCAGTATCAACCCATTGCCCCACCCCTACAATTAACATTTAGAACAAGAGACATTTTACTTATAAGACATGATGAGTATGTTCTTTATAATTCTCATTTTTTATCAATTTACATTGATATGTATAACAGTAAATGGTAGATTACAAATTTCATTTAGAATTCGAAATACAATTTTGTTCGATTTCAATTCAATGACCTTTGAATTTTATGCTATTTCTAAACATATTCACAATAATCGTAAACATCTCTAAAATCATGACTTGGGATTTTTTTTTCTTAAAAATAATATAATTTTTAAAAAATATTACAATTGAAATATTAAAATGCATTCTTTTCTTAAAATGTTTGCATTAGATTAAAGATTTGTTAATGTAAAGCATAGTTTTTTCCTGTCATTCAGTCAGTCTCCTGATTAAAACAATATGGCAGACTCCATTCATTGGAAAAGTTGTAGCACTTTCTGAAGAAGAAACAAAACAAAAACATTCAACAATTATTCAAAGTAAGATTTGTAATATGGAATAGAAAAATCAATATAGGGTAAAGTAAAATAAACATGAATTTGCAAATATGTTTCAAGCTTGTGATTGGTAGGTGGAGGATATCTTTTCGTAAAATATGTTTGAGTCTAGTTCTATTTTTTACATGTATGTATGTATAATTTATTCGTAAAAGTTACAATTTTACAATTTGAAAGAAAAGAAAAAGAAAAGAACATAGAAAGAAAGGACAAAAAATATTTAGAAGATTTCCAATAAAAGGCAGTTAAGTCACTGCCATAATGTTCACAATTATGCTCTATCAACTGGCTATTAAAGCCAAGTAAAAGAAATATTTCGGAGATTTCCAATAAGGATGTAGGATATTCACTTACAATAATAACCAGTTTGCCATTCTCTGTCATAGCCACTGCTTGGCCTGTCAACCTAAACAACAAGACAGAAAAAAGCTTACAAAGTTTATTGAATGGACATAAAATGATTAAGATATATCTGCTCTATGCCATACACAAACGTGCATAGCCTCAATTTGCTGTAGACTTCAAATTATGATAACTTAGAGCATTTTTACTTGATATGAATGATAAGGATTTACCTTCAAACTTTGTGAAACTGGCTTCATGAATGGCCTTTTGATAGCATACTGTAATGATAATAGTATGGAAATTACAAGAATGTTAGCAAAATCATTGTTTTACCAATAAAAAATGTGATGAGAACTATGCTTAAAAATGATTTTCATAGAAATAAAAGTAATAATAAAAAAAACACTATCCAATTATAACATGAGAAAAATTTAAGATTTATCCAGGTAACATAATCTCCTTACATTAGTCTCGGTGTCAATGTGATCCAGTTTTGGTTGGAAATTCTTTTCAATCTCTTCAAGATCTGATTTGGAAAATCCCTGCAATAAATTATGAACAATTTAATATAATAAGTCTCGAATTGTTAATTAAACTAATAATTGTCTCAATTGTATATTCCCTTTTTTAATTAACTTTTGAACAGATTTTGTAAAATACTTATCTAAATTTTGTTCAATTCAATTCATGAAAAGGCCATGGCTTGGACGGGACTCATTTTTTCTGATACCAAAAGATCCATCGACCAACTAACCAATTTGGAATGTCCTAAACACTGTTTCACATTAGAATATTAACAATGATAATTTTGCATAGGAGACATAAAGGGTTGTAGTAAACTCACCCCAATCCCTTCACTGTGACTGTTATCTCTGCTCATCCTGTCAGGATCAAAGTCTCTATTCACAGCTTTTCTTGTGTTTCTAAGCTGTGACCTATCATCTCTCGCTCTGTAGTCAAGGTCATTTCTGCCTCTTTTGTCATGATCATCCCTGCTTTTGTAGTTTTGGTCCTCCCATCCTCTGTAGTCAAGGTCATCCCTTCCTCTGTAATCAAGGTCATCCCGGCTTCTATAGTCAAATTCATCTGTAAGGTAATCGTCATTGAATTTGCTCCTTGGGTCATGATTCTGTCTTCCAGGGGGAGCCACATACCTGTCATCATCTCCATAATCTGGTGTTTTTTCTTCTGTGTTTTTATTATCAATGATTTTATCTTGTTTATTGTCTGCAAATGCCTTCAAATATACATACAATATTTCATTAAATAGTAGAAAAGTTAAGAAGAGGTTGTCTGATGAATACAGCAAAATATGAGTTTTTGGAACATTTTTAGATAATAGAATATTTCTAGAGTGATTTTATATCAAACCAAAATGTCCATTCAAATCATTTTTAAGCATGTTTTCTGTTGAATGTTTTAATACAAGATTTAGGCATATATATATTGCATGCAGCTACATCTAGTGGTCACGGGTAGCATTATTGTAAAATTTTGTATCATTGGAAAAAAAATGACCCTTTATTGAAAATAATTAACCAATTCCAGCTATGATTATGATTTAAATATGTTAACTGTATTAATTTTCCTGCTTTTTAGATCTGTTAATTTTTTTTGAGCAGAGTAAATTATTATAACAATAAATCATTTGAGGAAAAACTATAAAAACCCTCAAAACCTTGTTATCTAATCCTGTCTTGTCAGTTTTCTCTTCTTCTATACGTTCATCTGCTAAAGTAAAAGTTGACAGAGGTTTATCACCAGATGGCTCTACTAAGAGTTTCCCAGTATCTGAGATGCTTTCATTGTTGTTCTCAAGCTTCTCTAATGGAACCATGTGAGTATGTCTGAAAGATTGAAAACAGAATTAGAATAAATCTTGCTTATAAAATATGCTTATACTAATGTAAAACTGACAAAGCCTCCCATTTCTGCCATAGTCTTACCTTTCTTTGATGTGTTTTTGATTTCTTTTCGGTCTTCTGACTGCTAAGACAATAATGGTTATCACTAATACCAAAATGACAAACCCTCCAATTCCACCGATTAAACCAAATAGTAAAGTCTGATCCTCTGGGCCTGGCAATTTCATACAATTAGTTCCATTGAACAAAAAGTCTGCCTTACAAACAACACTGAAAAATTATAATAGAATATTTAGAAGGGAATATAATCACTGTAAAATGTAACTTTTTAGCAAGGGCAGTTATATATATGACAGTTTCATTCCAGTGTTATGATATAACACTTGGTATAAGAAGAAGGTATTATTCATAGGGCTTATTTGTATAAGCCACAGACCCAGGTTCGATTCCCCAGTAAAGAATGGGGTACATGCACATTCAGATGGCGCCCCTGATTTATTTACCCTGGCATGCACAATCGATTTTATGAGTAGGCTTATTTACAAAGATAGAGATTTTGCACTTGTTTAATTCACGCAGTTTTCTTTTTTCAAACTCTGCCCTATATATGTCAAATGCTGCTTATACAGCGATGAGTCTGAAAAATGTCAACTGTGTGAATGAAGCATATGCACCATCTCTTTCTTAGAAAATAAGCTTATATGTAAACTTGATTGTGCATGCCGAGGGAGATAATTCATGGCTCTGAAGTCTAGTGAACCACAACTGGCTGAATTAAATGCTTTGGGGTGTTATTGCTGTCCTATGAGTGATACAACATAGCAGGACACTTTTCATCTTTTGACGAAGAGCAGCTGCGTTAGCTGAGGTGACAGTCTTCTATTTACCAATAATATAAGAGACAAACAAACATACTGGCAGGATATATCGTCAGTGTTTACATCAAAAAAACAAATGTTGCTGGTCATGTTGTCTATTTTGACACAGACGTCTGTCCTCACATCACACTTGTGTAAGCACGTGATTTTATTATTGTTTGTATTGTTGCACTGATATCCTGTACGTCCACAAATGGAAGCGTCCAATTGGTTACATGGGTTATCAGCCATTTTATTACCATCTTCTCTTACTGAAGAATAAAGTGGGAACAAAATCTTCTCAGAATCAAATGAATATAAAATGTCACATGGGGATTTTTTTTAAAAATACACTTGAAATGCTCTCAAATTGAGTGACTTTTAAGTTTCAATCTTTTCATCTATATCATAGTGAAAATATTTGATATAAAGTTTGCTTTTTTAGTGATGCACTTTGCTTCAGTGACTTTCTTTCTCAACATACCTTTTTCTAGGTCTCCTATAGTTGTTTCATTGAAGTATGCTTCATCAACTTTTACTCCAGTGATATTAAGGTTGCGGAGGTCTTTTGTGACTTTTTCACTAACAACTTTAATTATATTCATTGAATTTGACACATATTTATCCAAATCACAATTAACTGAAAAATTGACTCTTGGTTCTTTAAAGGTAAAGACTAAGAAAATATCATCTGATTGGCTACAAGAGAAAATAAAAAAGAAACAAATTAATGATTTTTTACAATGACCCCATTTTTCACTAATATAAACACTTATCATTTGAGAAAGATCTTTGAGAAAGTTTATTGCAATATTGGTTGGAGAATTACTGTTTCTAAAATCGAATGCAATAAGGTCATAGAATAAATGATGGATAAACACACAATTTATAATATAATGAATAAATTAGTCAACTTATGAAAGAATTGATAGATGGATGAGTGATTGAATTAATTGACACTTAACAAACTAATGCATAGTTAGAAGGTAGTTTTTAAGGATAAATTAGTCTAATTGTATGACAACATCATTTCACCTTGGGTCCTTTTCACATATTTCTGTGATGTTCACATTCTTATAACCTGGTGTATCGAAAAAAGTCTCATTGAGCTGTAAAAAGACAACAACATGTAAAAGATAAAACATTATATGTAATCGGCTTAGTGTTGATCATGGGGCATTTGCTAGTCCACTTACAAGAATAGCACACTGTTACAGATACATTGATAAACATGTAATATAAAGATGCTTGGTAGTCAAGTGTTTTGAGATCAACCCCTTTGTTTGTTTGTAGTTGAATGGACATCTTCAGACTGAATAATCCTGTCCCATATGGCTTAGATAGTTCAGATGGTAGAACAGTAGGAACTGTTATCCTGTGGTAGGTATTTATAGCTTTTTTCGAAAATAAATCACTGGGTTGATATCTGAGAATGGCTATATTTTCTTTCCGCATGGAAGGCGGCGATGAAGAAATCATTTACAAAAGTATTTCGTGTCCGGTATTATATTTCCACTACCTGGGTCCCTGACAATTAGTTAAGCCCTATGGGATTTAATTATTCCCTTGTCGCCATGTTATTCATTGTAATACATTTGTATATTTATGACGAAAATGAAGAATTAAAAAAAATAATCTTACACTGGTTGATAAAGTCTTATCTAATCTGCTTATATATAAACAACTGGACATTCAGCTATCATAATGTACTATAGAGGGGGGGGGGGGGAGGGGGGGGGGGTCTGATCCCAGTTCCCAAAGAATCAAAAATCAAAAACCAAAATCCCAAAAAATT
>JAVSBT010449381.1:0-10075 GCA_033118115.1 Pharyngocirrus eroticus
ATTTGGCATGTGTCGGCATGTATTTGGCAGGTGTCCTGGTGTTTGGCATGTATCTGGCATGCATTTATTTAGACTAGAGAGGCCACCAAAGGCAACGTCATGCAAATATACCTCAAAGAGTGCGGCCATGTTTGATGTCACATTCCCCATTTCCTTCAGACTGCAGACAAACCTTTAGACCAGCACCAAACCAATAGCCTTGCTAGCCATTTCATATTAATCCAAAAAAATAACATAAAAAACTGCTGGTATTAAGCCACCTTTGAACTCAAGGCTGTTGTCTCACTCAAATATTAGCCTAACCTTTGAATGGAAAAGTCAATAGCATCATTAGTCATCATTTGGCACCTCCAAGGAAATGGCCTCTCTTTTATTTTTTTTATTTTGCTGGACTGCATCAAGCTTTTGCAGCTTTTTTTATATCTTTCAAAGAATCAGTGTCCTTAAATGGGTTATAACAGTTTTAACATCTTTTTTTTTTACAATCTAATACGTATCAATGCATAATATTTGAAACATGACAGAGCAATTTATTTTATGATTATCTATCTATCCAATTTGCAGGAAAACGCGACAAAATATCATCATATCTGTAACTAAACTAGCAACAAAAGTCGTCACCAGATTCTTTTGCTAAAGTAATGTCAAGATGAACTTTCTAACATAACAACCCTAATACATGACAATGCTTTTAGGCAAAGGCATCAAGTAAGAACTAGCAGGAATCAGAACATTTCACAATAAAGTTGTCAAGACAACTTAGGACTTTATTCACATGAAAGTATCTCTTTAAGTTTATAAGCAACATTATTCTCTCACTATTTCCTAAAGAAAAAAAATCCTACATATCAGTGTTTCTTAGAATGACCATTGGACTACAGTAGCATAAAATCAGGCTTTAACTTAAGGCCTATAATATTTTATTTCTTATCCACTGCCATGAAAATATTTGACACTAACTTGCATTCTTGTTGAAAGTGGCAAAAAAAACATGTGGAATTCAATATCTGACATTTTTATAGAAAAAAATAAAAGCAATATCCCAAGACAAGACAAATCACTGGAATCAATTTTACCCCAGCTTCAAAATGATTTGGAAGTCATCTATTTGAAGCAATCACTTGAGTTTTATCAAAAAGTCAAAGAGAGATCAAGAATCATTTAGTAGCAGACAGCAAACCTTTTTAGATTGATAGAAAAAAAGATTCTGTAAAAAAAATTACATGGTTGAGAAAATATGGAAAACATATTGAAAAAGAAAGACTAGGAGCTGTGAACATGTCTACAGACAACATGTCTTTCAGTGTTACAAATTGATGTACCTATACAATATGAATAAACAGTACTAATGCTACTAATTCAGGGGTTAACATAAGGATGTTATTGCACTGTCCCAGGCGGACCTTTTGTAAAATGTTCTACATGTCTGCCTTCAAAATCCACTGTCCCACTATGGACATTACTTCATACCTGGGACAGGAAGGGAAAAAATCAACTATACCTAAAAAGTCAGAATCTAGGGGTCCCCCTTAATCATCTGGGGGTCTCAGACCTGTGGGTATGCCCTTATGTTGACCCCTGTTAAATTATAAAAAGTTGTTTAAGGGAGTCCTGTACAAGCCTTAGGAAATTATTGTTACC
Source organism: Pharyngocirrus eroticus (assembly GCA_033118115.1). Lineage (NCBI taxonomy): Eukaryota > Metazoa > Annelida > Polychaeta > Saccocirridae > Pharyngocirrus > Pharyngocirrus eroticus. The sequence goes on from JAVSBT010449381.1 coordinate 1,642, forward strand.
CTCAACATGAAACAAAACTATAAAGAAAAAAAGGATTTAAAAAAATAATAATGTTTGAATAGAACATTGTAATTTTGTAATTCATTATCATCTAAGAGAAAAAAAAAACCAATTTTCAATTATTCTCTTCTCTTACAAATTAAGACATGTGCCTGTAAAGATGATAAATAGTGATCATTTCTTAAACAAAACAGTCATTGTTGTTTGTGGCCAATCATCCTATACATTCATCATTAAGTTATGAAATAAAATTTCTCCCCTTTGTGAAGGAAAAGACGAAAAGCGATAAAAAACAAAAGGTGGGAAGCATGGATGACAAGTAATCAAATCTATACCAGTTTGACCTCTTTATGAAAAGAATAAATTATATCAGAGATCAGCATTATCCATCATCTGGCTATGTCCCGATACAGTTCCATGGAATATGACACACTGAAATCCCTATCAAATTGTGTCTATCGCTACACAGTGCATTATGATTTAGCATCAACTTGTATTCCATTTGATGTCTAAAGGAAGCCTTTAACTGATTTGCTTACACAGATTAAAGGTAAAATTACAAAGCCAAAATAATAGATGAAAAAAAATCAACCCTCTCCTCAAATAAAACCACATTTATAGCAATCAAATAGAATCTACAATAACAATAGCAAACTGACAATCTGACATGGACATTTAATTGCTCTGTGATAAGGATGCTTGATTTCTCTTGAAATCATAAGGCAATTCAACTTTCAACATAATCTAACACCTACTTTCAAATTCATAGGACCAAAACCAAAATAGATACATGTATCAATAACATACAAGTATACAATTGACATAATGCTGAGACAAGTTGCATGATACATCCAACATGTCACAAGGCCTATAAAGCGATGCAACTTGACCAATGCCATAACCTCATGTCATGTATTGCATGCACTGTCATGACATATTGGGATATTTCAATATGCTGCCTTTCCTATTGGAAGATGATATTAGATTTCCAATGAAAATGAACACTTATTACATTAAGATCTTGATTGGAGTGGAATTTCTTTATTGTGAATGCATTCTCTCTTTTCAAGTATTATACCACATCTTTCTATACCTTGTATTGTTAAGAACCAATGTCCTAAATGTGATCCTCATATTGCACCAAGTATCAGTCATCCCATTATAAACTGCACCATATGCATCTGCTCAAATGAAGTGTCTTGTTTTATAACAAACTCATAACGCTTAAGGGACAGTCTCAGGTCCCAGAACAGAACTTACTGACAATAGCATGGACAGCAAAACCATTATGAAGCTAGAACTGTCAATATCATTATGTAAACGACTGCAAGCAGAGAGAATGGCCAATTCTGATACTTAATGATGACAATGAAATATAGACTCAGTATAAAACCCATTGCTCTTTTTTTAATGGTGGAGTAATATTGTTGTTCAGTACCTTACTCAGCATGCATGCTTTGTACCATGCCTAGTGCATTTTAGCCTTAACAGGGTGAATCATAGACGTTTTTAAATCTTGACTCTATGTCTGGTCATCTTTTTATTAATATATAATCACAGTTTTGTTTTTGTATTGTAAATGTCTTATTTTACCAGGGTTATCTGTTCGGTTCCATAGAATCAATCTCTCACAGAGCCCTCCCTAGTCTAAATAAATGCATGCCAAATACATGGGACACACCTGAACATGCCTGACGCAAGGATTAAGACAACTCCAGCCATTTTCGTAGGAATTGATACATGCCGACTGCTGCCAAATGCTGGAGTTCATTGAATCTTTCTAAGAAATGCCTGGAGTTGTCTTAATCCCCGGTCAGGCATGGTCAGGTGTGTCCCATGTATTTGGCATGCATTTATTTAATGTCAGACTAGTATTAGACAACTAACCTTTAATGTCACAATTTTTCTCGTGCTACTTTCCTGTACTGCTACAAAAATTCCATTTTCCCATTCATTTTCCCTTCATAACAAGAATAAGTTAATTGAAATATATTCCATATAAATCAAAAATGATATGGTTTGACCAATACAGCACATGGTAAAAAGATGCTGGTGGGCAGGTTTATGAACTTAATTTGTATTATATTTTATCCTTTATTAAATTTCAAAAGCGATGCTATTATCTAATACCCAATAGTCTGTACTACACATATTGCCATAATTACCAAAACAGCTATAGTAAAGCGCTAGTAACAGCACAAGTAACACAAGTCTTTGTCTACAAAAAAACACACAACCTAATTGAAAAAATGTAATAAACCTTCTTTTTCTTTATATACCACTCACATTCATTCACCCTCACAGCAAGCCACATAAACTACAGACCCATGGCAAGACTCCCACAGGGCTGATTGTCTTGACTTAAGTGTTGTAACATCTCCTTAGATTGCTGTAAAAACTGCATTAGGAATTGCACAATTTCTCCTCATATTCTGTCAGGGATCAACAGCTTAGTTATGGCTTTGATCAAATCAGAAACTCAGCCAAATTCATAGTGTCTTTATTCCTCTTTTGGGAAAACAAAAAACCTATATACAAAACATGGGAAGACTTAAAGACACACATATCCATGGCTAGATTTGCTCTGCAATTGTGACATGATATTATTATAGGGTTTTTAAAAACTTTTTAATTCAGTTTTTGTATTTGTTTCCCCTGTGTTTGCTGTTTGCAATGGATATATAATCTATAACATGAGCTTCCAATATACTTTCTGCGCACAAAGAAAATTGTATCATAATCCTGTTACAAAAAATAAACATATACAAATCCTAAAAAAAGAAACCAGTGAAAATCAATACAAACCTAAATTTTCAAGAGTAAGAAAAAAATATCACATAATCCATTAGGACGACATCAAAGTACTGTACGCCAATGATGATATTTACCTGATATACGTTATTTGAATGATGTAATATGTCATTCTTATAGCATATTTGAAAGGCATTAAGGCAATACATTTTTATAATTCACATTATAATAACTCTTGTTAAATAAAGTAAAATAAAAAAATGTATGTATACTCCCAAGTCAATGAAGAAAGATCCCAACATTAACAGTGGCAAAATTGGGTCACATGGTGTCTATTCAACACAGGATCTAGGAATATATGAAATTGCCATCTGATCATATATCTATAAAAATAAATAGATTTAGAACATTCTCCTAAGACAAATGTCAATGCTTCCATACATAACTTATTCATTTCCATCAATTTGATTTTTTTTAATCAACTTCACATCTCTTGATACCTATAGTCCTCGATACCTCTCTGCTTGAAAATAACACAAATTTGCATACCCAGGCTCATCATTTAAGTTTCGCCTACAAGGAATCATTACACAATCAACGGCCAGATCATTCATTCTGAAGTCAACGGGTCACACAAAAGCCATCGGTGGTAATTCACTTATAAATAATTCATCCTATAACTTGCAAGATGCCTCAGACTCTTGGAGTAAAGTGTTTGTTGATGGTATTCGTTTTGACAAGCAGAAGAATTGTCAGAGCAGCATTGGGTATCTTTATTCTGTACCATTGCTCTTCTTGTAATTGATCTAGATTATCTTCTGGATATCCATAGAAACTTTCCTAAAATAATTCTTGTATAGGAATTTTAACTTATGCACTTGTATTATAATTCCATTTTCTTGCATGAGTGCAATTTAAACATTGATTATCGTATTATATATAATATAATGGAAACTAACAAAAAAAGGTTTGTCTGGGAAGTATTTCTTAAAACAGCCTGAATCATACATAATTTTCTTGTTATAATTTAGCATTCAGAGGAGTTAAGCATATCCAGTCTGCAGTATAACCATCAGGGTATATGTCCTTAACTGGCCTTATAAATACAACAAATCCACAGACTATTTCCTTCCAAAATCTGTCCATTTTGACAGATCATTTTTCATTTTGAAAGACAAATTCATTACCAAAACCAGCCAGTCATGATTATACAAAGTTAAATGCAAATCCGGAATGACCTTGTCATGTTGAATTTCTATTTTCTGTATATAAGAGCTAGTCTTAAAGGACCACTATATATAATTGATATGAAGACATTTCAGCCTGGTAGTAAGCTTTCCTTCTTGTGCGTTGTCAAGATTTTTTAAACATAATCGCAACCATAAAGCCATGTGCAAGGCATTAACTGATTAAGTGACTTTTTGGCCGAGGACCAAATTTCTATAGAGTGGTCCTTTAAGACTAGATGAATGAGACTGTACATAAATAATAATATCAGAAATACCTGATGTTGTGGTGTAAACTACTAATATCAATGTTCACCTAATTTGGTGCTTCATCACAAAGCCATGAAAGCATAGCATTGGTCTTTTATTCACCATTTAAAATATCAATTTAAAAATAATTCAGAGTAATCTACATAAGTCTCAAGGAAGAAATTTGTCTGGCAATGCCTTTTTTCTTGATCTCCTTCCATAGTTAAATTACTTGCTCAAATTTAAATCAATTTTCAATTAGTTTACAAATTTAGATCTGTGATTCAGCAGATATTCCCGTAGAAAAACTATTTTCTATGACCAAAACATACCTAGTTGTACTACTTGTTATGCTTGGTGAAATAAAAATATGAAGATCGTTAGACATAATGGTTACAATTAGACTGCTATTGATTATCAATTTGTGAAAATTATCCTGATTCATGAGTTAGAGTCAGTGAATGTGATGAGTACAATAGACAGAAGATTCTAGAAACACTGCAGAAAGACAGACTTCTATAGGACTTTGCATGACTTGAGCATGAATAGGAGAAGACAAACAAGTGGAAAAGAGAATCGACACAATGTAACTATCTCTGTGAATAGACATCTAATCATATAGGACTAAGCAGTGGAAGTCCCTTAAGATTTTGTGTCCTTGATTCTGCAATGCACAGCCACTCATTAACCCATTTAGTGCAATGGCCCACTAGCAATGGATTTAGTATTGGCTTAGGTGTGTAAAGTGTTAATGAGTGGCCTGCAATGGACCAGGGATCAATTCCTCCAGTAGTATTTTTTTAAATATGCTATGCTAGGATTTGCTCTGATATACTCTTTTAATAACCTAAATGGATTTTTTTTTAAATATTGTCTCAGATGTTATGGATCCTAGCCTTCTTTTCTTCTTTGTCTCTTGGACACAATAGTCAACATTGCATAATAAAACCGCAGTCATAGTCTTGAAAAACCCTTGAAACCCTTTGATTTACTGAACATGTAAATTCTCGTGTGCAAATAGCCTTAAAAATCACAGCTGAATATATTTGCAATCAAATGTCAAAGATCTAACATGTATGTGACAGAAATTCTCATAACTTTCACGATCTTTGGTCTCAATGGAGCACTCCATGGATCCAAAACTAAATCTCATAAAGATTTTAAGCCTGAACTATTACTGTAACAAATAACCTCACAGAGATTTCCAAGACTAGAATTCAATTGAAGGCCTGTAATGGTTCTTTTGGTTGAGGGATAAAAACCTTGACAAAAAAAAGAACACTTGAAAAGATTTGATCACCAAGTGAAAATGAAAGAGAAAACTGATCAAATCTTGATGTTTTCTGTTAACAAACTGTGACTCTGAAGTGAAATATACCCTGTGACCTTCTGATATCAAGCTGAAAAATGAAAGATAAAAGTATTTCATTCTCTGTGTTTTCTCAAATGTCTATAATTCAACCTTTTTTTTACATCCTTTTTTGGCTGCTAATATTAGTCCATGTAGAAGTCATCACCTCAGAATCAAATGGGTGTAATAGTCATATTTTTGTTTTTATGACAGTGGGAGAAATTGCTTCCTAGAAAACATAAACCAACAAAAGAAACGCAATATACTAAAAGCTTGCAAATACTATTCCTGCAACCCTGCAAGCTGTATATAAATGTTCTGGCTATAGTGTTGTTTTACAAGTTTCAATAAGACTTAAATGGCTGAAAATTATTGTATAAAAAAATAGAAAAGGGAAGAAAAATGTCAACTAAGCATTGGAATAATATGAAATAGAAAATCCAAGAAAATCTTTTTGCATTAAGCTCAAAGAAAACCTATGAATATACAGACCAAAATCTTCTTATCAATAAAGTTCAGTGCTTCATTTTTTTCAGCATGATATATTCAGTTTCTTTTAGTTCTTGTTTTTTATATCTTAAATGAACTAAAAGGTCATTCTTTTGACTTAGTTCCATGGGCTGCTTAGGTCTTAACCATTATGCTATGCACATTATAAAGTTCTTTATTTCAAGAAAGGTTCAGAATCCAAAGTCTGAAAGCACTCCATATATAGACTGACTACATTGACATTTCCTTAAAGGAGATGTACACACAATGTTCTTAGGCTCTCTTAAACACATTTCATTCCATCCCTAGATAATTTAGTGAACACTATGCCAAAAGTTCATCTCCTGCTCTACCAAAATATTCAAGTCATGTCTTTAGTTACAACTGAAAACAATAGTTAATCTACTATCCCATTTTTCTTCTTTTCCCTTCCTTGTATTTTGGCACTTTGTCTAATTCAGTCAAAGAACAATAGCCTTCATCAACTTGTCATTGCATCAGTAGTTGTGACAGACCAATGAATGGAATAGGAACAGAGGTAACCATGGCAGAAAAAATGACCTAGATTTGGCAGGTTTTTCTTAAGAGAAATAGTATGGTTGAACAAATTAAAGTTCTAAGACACATACTTATATCAGATATACATGTACTGACGATTAAATTAAAGCATCAACAAAACAAAACTATAATAGAAAATCACATCTGACCTTGAGGTCAAGTTTGGTGCCCTTGAGGAAAAATCTTCAGGAATCCTGGATGTCACAAACAACAATTTTTCACTAGTTGTACTTGGAAATTGATGGCCTCTACTATATGAACCAAGAAGTCTTATTAAAAATATGACTGCTTTATTTTATAGGTTCTATGCTTCAGAGATATGATGACATTATCTGTCTCAAATATCTTTGCTTATACTACCCAGCTGTTTCCATAAATCTCTATTTGTACAGTCAAAAGATTGATAATATAGACGAGATTGCTCTTACCAAATAGGGATTTTTTTTTTCATTTTGAGAAGGACAATTTCTAGAAAATGATGTATGACTTGATGGAGCAGAATCTGCATTTTTGGAAGAATTGTATTTCAGACTTACTATCAACACATAGTTGATGGTGTTCTCCTGTTGTTTTCTCTACATTAGAAATTAGTGATTGTTTTAAGCACCGGGCTAACAGACCAGACCGTTCTAGCCCAATTTCAAAGTAGTGTCTATTCCAATAGAAATTAGTCATTTTCTTAATAAATATGCTACCCAATCTAGTAGCAAAAAACTCTAAATTCATAGCTGGAAAATCAAATGTGGTTTATCTATACAGCCTGGGTCCTGCCTAGCAAATTGCTTGGTGGGAAATGACACAGCGAATGACTATGTTTTCTTCTTTAGGGGTAAAGGAGATGGGAAAGGGAATAAGAATCTGTGACAGAAAAACTACATGTTGTCATTGTTGTGGTATTTTGAATGGATGATTAAAACATTTAGACGTGAATATATGGTTTGATGATAAATTATTAATTTTCTATCATATACAATTTTACATCTATGGTAAGTTTTGATGTCTATAAAATAAAACTCTGATTATTTGCACAAAGTCTCATACCGTTGCTGAGAACGATGTATGATCCATGGTGAAAGTCCTGCAGGCACTTCGTCATAAGATTAGCCCTTATAGATCAGCTTTGTTGCTTCATCGATAGATTTAACAAAATATTTCAGAAATTGAAAAATAAAATGATTAATCTTTGATCCATTTCTTTTTCCCAAAGATGTAACATTAGCTCAACACTGTCCAGGTGTTTGTGACATCAATATTCACTTTGCTGCAATGCTCAAGGGGGCAGGGAAATGAAATTGCTTGAATTTGACCATTAGTAGGAAAGTCAATAGCTTATCTTCTTGATTCTGAGAAATAAATTGTCACCTTTCTCCCAGCCTTTTTGGGGTTCATAGTTTTCATAGCATTCACATCACTTTTAGCCCCCAAAGCTAACTGAAAGCATTTCAAACTTTTGATGTTATTATGAATGAGACTAAAATTTGAATTGATAATCTACTAGTGTCTCTCCTTTAATTGGAGCACATTGGAATTAGTTTATTACATATTATCTGTGTTAGCATAATGTCTTTTCACTCAAACTAACCGTAACCTACAGTAACTGCAAGTCTTGGCACCAAAGATATGACCTTCTAATGTATTTTGGCAATAATTAATGAAATAGAATATCTATAGTATATATAGCATTTTGGCTTTCATGTGAATTATATCTGCTATCACTGTCTATCAATGCCATTGCAGGGTTCATACAGCTCTGGCTATACAAAATTCAAGGGTAATCAAGACTTTTCGCGGGCTATTTTCCTGAATTTCA
>JAVSBT010449392.1:0-10075 GCA_033118115.1 Pharyngocirrus eroticus
TTTTGGAAATTCTAATGCACTAGGGTGAACATTTAAAATGTCCCTTGATAAGCTGAGAAATACATCATTATATTATTTTTATCTCAAAGTTTAATTTGATACCTTCAGAAATGGTTCTAAAATTGATAATTTTCAAAACAGATTATAAATTTTATTAGCTAACCCTAGATAATCATAACTGTTGCAATTATATAGGTTCCATCTGGTCAACCTGACTATAATTTTTGAATGTCTTCTGATTTTTCGATTGTTGCAACAATATTTACACTCTGTAACCAGAATGATAATTCATTTAAGACCATGTCTAGAGCCAGGAGAGATTCTCTGGCTTCTATTAATTGCAATTGTTCAGTCCAATACAAGGAGGATATTTGAAAAGTTTATCATGTTAATTAGGAAAGGGCTAAAACCTAAGTATCCATTGGTAACAAACAATACTTGTTATGTTTATTAGGAAAGGGCTAAAACATAAGTAACTATTGGTAACAAACAATACTTATGCCCAATACTTATTAAGATAATACTGTCTGGACTCCCTGTAATTCCAAATAAAAAAAGCAAAAGCAAATCTCAATCACTCACCTTTTCTTCCAGCTCTTCTCTAAATAATGTCAAGTCACTTTCATCTAATGCTGTCATGAGTTGTTGCATACATTCTTCATTAGTCTTGCCTTTATCCATGTTTTGTTTCCTGAAGTAGGTCAGTACAGCTATGATCTGTTTATCTACACTATTTGGGTTCTCTACTTTAATATTGAGTCTCCTTTCATTTGAAATGTCCAAGCATCGTGCTAAATTCCACCAACTCATGCCCAGCTTATCAGCCAGCCATTCAATTATTTCTTTTGTTAGGGGTCCTGCAAATAAAGGATTGGGTAAAACAATCAGTTAAAATTATGTCATTTTAATACTCTGGTATTATACATGTGTCTAGAGTAGTAAAGATGAACAGCCCTTCAAGACTTAAAGATAGCAAGTAACAAAATATGATTACTGCACAATAAAAATAACTTTTTGTGAACATCTTGCAAAATTCCATGGTTTTGTTCATCTTCAAAGTGATTCTGATAATTTGCTCTGCAAGGTTGACTTACTCTGACACATGCTTATTTTTTAAAATGTGCACAGCATGAAATACAAGCAGCAATGAGGCTCTACATTTTTGTGTTTGATATGAATTACACAACCTTGAATGAATTTGACTTTTTTAACAATGTAGTATCTGTTTTATTATTAGGAAAACAAGATATTTCTAGGGGTAATTAAGTACCATTTTCATATTTTCTTTTCTTCCACTCATCTTCATAAGCTTCAAGTTGCTTTGTTTGGGATGGTGAACAATGATCTGAAATCAAATTAAAACAATACTTGAATATCAGAAAGAAGATAGTATGTAAAAGTGAAATCAAATTTGTAATGCAATTTATTACTTGAGAAATGTTAATGCACCTTGGATAAAAATCTTTCTTTGATTGGCAGAGCTTTTTTTTTGTGAATGTCATGTCAAAGCATCTTTCAGATATTTCCTGACAACGACTCTAAAATTGATTGTTTCTAATTCAGCAATAATAATTCATGTTTAAGATGTCATTTATTGTTAATTCATATTAATTTACTCACCACTGGTGACTGGTCTGGCTACAGCAGCAGGGATTTCTAGCTCCTTACAGGGTACTACATTCACATTTCTAGGACAAAGTGACTCAAAGAATTCTTCTGGAATAACCTCACAGGGGGTGATATTAAATTGAATACAGTGTGGGCATTTCATTTCTGCAGCATAATAAATACCAGGCCATTGATCTTGGATGTACATGGAAATATTTTCAAACAGTGGAAATACAACATCCCATACATCTAGAATATTGTTTCCTTTTGAGTGAAGCTGTATTTCATTGCATATTCTGATTGGATAATCTTTGTCTGTGGTAATATCTGCAACAGCTTTATCTGTACAGTTGCACTCTCTTGTGATAGCCTCAAGAAGAAACCTGACCTTGTTTACTTTACAGTAGAGACCGTCTCTCCAAATATACACCTCAGGACTATGTGAGGCAGCTTTACCAGCACTGAGGACAACCATCCTTTCAAAGAATGTTTCTGGAATGTCTCCAATGAATTTGAACATGATTGTGACATTGTATTCCATTTCACCATGATGAGTTTCCCATTTCTCCTTTACTTCCGGCGGTTGGTTTTCCTTTAAGAACCATGGCATCAAAATGCTGTGAATGTTAATCTTTCCCTTTGGTTCAAATGAATAGCAGATATTGAATTGAACCAGTAACTCTTTCACAATATCCACTGATAAAGTGTTAACTCCTTTTGATATCAGTAGCCTTTCTAGAAGCCTTTCTGTCATTTTCCCACATCTTTTCCAAGTGTCAACATCATGTCGAAATGATGCTGTTGATTCATACAATGCCTGGACACCTGAGAGATGGCTAAGGAAGTCATAGTGAAATATTGCCTTGAGGACATCTATAAGTCTCTGAATATTTGGAAAGACTACATCCATAAGAATGTGTGAGGAATCATACCACAGTATCTCTCCACAGTAATGCAGGTGACTAAGAATATTTGTAAACTGTCGCCATTCAAAGCTTGTTTTATCTATAACATCCACGTTGGAGTCATTTTGTTCAAAGAGCTGAACAAGATCTTTAACAATATCATCTTCTACTTGGATGTACTGGAAAAGTTTCTCAATATCAACACTGGCATGTTCTGTTTCCTTGCAATATTTCTGAAGGGTTTTCATTGTGTCTTGCCAAGATTCTGGTATTTGTCTACAAGAGGATTTCCCAATATGACACAAAGACTCCTGGATGTCCTCCAATCCTTGTCCAGTTTTACAGCTAATGGAATGAAAATGAAATTTCATCCTCTTGGCATCAGATTGCAGTTTCTTAAGTCTAGTCAATTTCAAGTTCATATTAGCTTGTAGTTGTACGCTTCTCTGTACATTATCTGCTAAGAGGTGTTCTTCTTGGCCTTGTTGAGGATGAATTTTCTTTTTTAGATCCTTTATTTGGAGTTCAATGCTCTTCAAGGCTTTTTCTTTCCTAGCATTTACCTGGTCTTCTACAATCCTGTGCTTTTGTGCGATTTCCCGATCCTGCTCAATTTTATCAATTCTTGTACCAACAAAGAAAATATTTGATGTGTCTGGACAACTGGCAAGTAATCTGTCCAACCAAAATCCTATGCATTGCTGAAAGTCTGTTTTTTTGTACTTGGCCAAGTCATACAGAATGAGATTGGTTGACTTCTCAGTTTGAAAGATGTGATAAATGATCTTGTAAATATGATGGCCACCAAAGTCATTAATTTGAAATTCAACATTTTCTTCAGGTTTCCAAAGCATAGTTTGAAGTACTTGTGTTCGGTTTGCTTCTTGTTCTACATACCCTGACATATCAGTACTGAGGCAGTGGGCAAGACTTGTTTTTCCAGACATTGTCTCCCCTATAAGATTGATCTTTTCCCTACTAGCTTTCAAAATAGCATCCCCTCTGTAATCATTGTAGAATTGGGCTATGGCTTTCACTCCTCCCTGACATATAGCTTGTGGTGGGTATTTGACACAATTTAGATCTACCTCGAAAGTGTCAATGTAATGCATGTTTTCAAATATATCAGGAATCAGATTGATGTCATTTGTAGTAGCATTAAACGTTCTTAATTCTGTTAGAAGTTTCAAGGAAAGGGGTAGATAAGAAAGTCTACTATTTTTGATTGAAATGCTTCTAAGGTTTTGCAAAAACCCAATTTCTTTTGGAAGAAATAGAATTCTGTTATCATCCAAGTCAAGTTCCTCTAGTGATTTCATCTCTTTGATTGAAGGCGGAATTTCATTGATCTTATTTCCCTCCAAATATAAAGTTTTCAATAATTTCATCTGTACCAATACTTGAGGAAAGGCTGACAGTTTGTTTTTACTTGTGTCGAGATGGTCTAGTTCCATCATATCCTTCATTGAGTTTGGGAGGTCTTCTATGGCATTATCCTCTACCCACAGTCTCTTTAACTTGAGGCAATGTGATATTTCATCTGGAATAACTGAAATTCCAGTCTTATCCAAGGCAAGTTCCTCTACTGATTTCATCTCTTTGATTGAAGGTGGAATTTCTTTGATTTTATTTCCCTTCAAATATAAAGTTTTCAATAATTTCATCTTTACCAATACTTGAGGAAAAGCTGACAGTTTGTTTTTACTTATTGAGAGTAGTTCTAGTTCCATCATATCCTTCATTGAGTCTGGGAGGTCTTCTATTGCATTATCATCTACCCACAGTTTCTTTAACTTCTGACAATGTGATATTTCAGCTGGAATTACTGAAATTCTTGTGTCGTTCAAGGTCAATTCCTCTAGCGACTTCATCTCTTTGATTGAAGGTGCAATTTCTTTGATTTTATTTCCCTTCAAATCTAAAGTTTTCAATGTTTTCATCTGTAGCAATACTTGAGGAAAAGCTAACAGTTTGTTTCGTCTTATTGAGAGTAGTTCTAGTTCCATCATATCCTTCATTGAGTCTGGGAGGGATTCTATGGCATTATCATCTAGCCAAAGTTTCTTTAACCTCTGACAATGTGATATTTCACCTGGAATGACCGAAATCCCTGTGTTATTCAAAGAAAGTTCTTCCAGCGACTCCATACTCTTCAATACCATGATATTTCCTAGATTTCTCAGACAGGTATTGTTTAGTTTTAGTATTCTTATATGTGGTAAATCACCTACCTTAAATGGAATACATGTTAAATCATTGTTGCTAAGATCTAACGTTTTCAATTTTTGCAATTTATCAAAAGTATTTTGTGGAATTGATTTCATATGGCAAGAGATTATGTGTAAACTTTCAAGATTTTCAAGCGTAATTATGGAGTTTGAAAGATTTGATTTTTGCATGCCTTCTAGATGGAGTTGTTTAAGTTGTTTCAGTCTTGATATGGGTTCTACTGAATCAGTGATGACGTTTTTGATTGTCAATGACTGTAAATTCTCATGATGAATGAGCTCGGATGTTACAGAATCCATGGATGCTATCTGTGTATTACTGATCCCTAATGATTCAAGATCACCATTTCCATCTATATGACTAGAAATTATATTCTCGTGAGCCTCATTCAAACATAACCTTTTCATGTGCGCTAGTTGCGTACCCTCTCCTGTAGTGATATCCTTGGCTTCTTCAATATGGATTGTGTTTTGAGGGAAAACAGTTACCATTTTCCATAGTTCTGGAATGTCTCTGAGTACTTGTAGTTTTACATGTATTTCTGTGTCCTGTGTTTTGTCTGCCGTTGCCCTCACCCATGGTTCAAAGATATCTCTATATTCTACATGTTCAGTCTTGACTAGTAGATTTACTTTGCAGTCTTCCTTGTTACAACATTTTTCCAATTTTAACAGCACTGCGTCATGTTTGTAACTGATTGTAACTTTTAAAATACTGCAGATCTCAAATTGCCAGATAAACTCAAATAAAAGTGGCAGGGACAAGCTTCCATTGGCCTTCGAGGAACGTTCTAGATGAGTCATCACATGGTTATAATCAATAACCTCACCAATATCCCCGTGGCGTTTATCAAATAAATAAAGGTCAAGTTTATTACACAGTCTCCATCCATGTCTTTCAAAATGACTAGTTTTGAAACAATTGTTTACATGACTGTAAACGTCTTCTGGATTATTTGTTGAGGCCATCTAGAATGTTACTAAGATACACTGCTGTGGGTATATTTGTTTTATTCAGAGTAGTGTTTGATCTGTACTTCAGCATATCTGTAATCAAAATGTCATTCATACTAAATGGTTTTTCCTGATGATATGTCAACAATATTTACATTTCACATATTGGGTTAGATTTGTGTGAGCCATCACATGGTTATACTCAATTACTTCACCAAGAACAACCCATTTTTTTTTAATCGAATGATTGTTAATCAGGTTTATTACACAGCCTCCACCCATGTCTTTCATAATGAATCTCCATTTTACAGTCAAATGCAAGGAGAATATTGGAATAGTTGGTTGGTGCAGCTACATATCATGTTTATTAAGGAAAGGGCGAACAAATAGTATACCTACACTACGTGCCAAGTTATTATTTTTTAAATTTTTTTTTAAAAAAATCTCAACAAAGTCCAAAAAAATGATGGAATGTCATAACGTAACCAACATGTTATCATCTGATACAATTTATGTGTGACTTGGTTACCTAGGTTACGTGTGAATTGTAATTGTTGTGTTTTTAGGTGTGCCAAGTTATTATGCAAGTATTTCAAAGAGTGAAAAGAATGTCAAAATTTGAATCATGGGGGAATAAAAAAGTATGAATGTGGTATCTATTAATGATTTAAAGATTTTTGATTGTCTAAATATTTAGTGGCGCCCTCATATGATGCATATATCCCAAAGAGCTCACATACAACTTCTGTGTACTCCTAGATTAAATTAATCCCAGTGGTTTGCCTTACCTTAAAAAAAATTCTTGGCACGTAGTATTATGTCAATTGGGAACAAACAATTGTTTTTAATGGGATAAAACTGCCTGGACCCCTAGTAACTCACACCCTACTAAGGTGCATTTGTTCCAGCATGTATATATCATTTCATTGTAAAATGGTTTAAGATTTTTTTTGATTGCAAAGACCTCTTCTCTGAAGGAAAAATCTACTTTGTGTACATTTTAAAGTCAATCTCTACCACCTCCAAGGCATACATTATTAGAATCCTGTGTAAATCAACATTAAAGGATTCTACATTGCTATATGCACAAGCTACATTAGTATATAAAATTGTTAAAATTCCGATTAGTATAATTGTGTTTATTATGCAATATTTCGCCAAAGCGGCATCATCAGGCAAATAATGGTACAAACAACCAAATACATAGTTTATGTACAGATCAGAACTGTAGGTGTGAAGTATCAATAACAAAGCATACTTTAATATATACACAATAGGTGTTTTAAAAGCATCAATACAAGCAAAACAGACTTTTATTTACTTTGAAGCTGTCGGCTTTTTCAAATATCTACAATAGTATCATTAGTATATGAATTAATACAGGACTTTCCAGGTTCTGTTATTTATTATGGATCCTTGTTGCACCAAATGTGTGTTATGATACCACAAGTTCTGTCCTGTCTTTTGACATGAGGAAAACTATGTTCATTAGATATCCTTCACAATGAGTGAAATCATTCATATTCAACACAACATTTAATTATGCTTGATGCATGAAAATATTTACTTCTAACATAAATTCAAACAAAAAAAAAAACTGCTGAGTTTTTTTCATTTACTTTTTTAACCAACATCCTATAGAGTGATGTATAAATTGGTTTAAATTAGCCATTTCTAAAGCCACAATCTAGCAAGTTTTAAGGCTTAGAATAATGCCACGTATGTATTGGATGTAAACAAATACGGATATAAGCAATACATTGCATAGTTGTGTGCTCAGCAATAAGAAGGAACACATATGAATCCAACCCTAGAACATCTATTATTTCATATAACAATAACTAGGTAATTTTGTAACTATTTTTACATAAAGTTATTTCAGGGGACCTACTATACATCTGACCATTTTTAAAGTTGATATCATAACTGTCATTTTCTCAACACCACTTGAATTTACTATGCATAATTGCATATGTTCGTTCTTCGTTCTCTCTAGTCCTAATTTATCCTGATCTAGAGGCAAGACAAGTCAAGACTATAAGCATACATTAAGAGTTTAGACTCTGTAAAAATATTGAACTCACCAGTCTTATTTTATGATCCATTGAAAGTCCGCCATTTTGTTCTTAAAGGAAAGTTGTATCTATGTCCTGAAGTTAGAAATGTAACAAAGATTAGATAAGAAACTGAGACAAAGTAGCAGATATAGTTTCTTAATCCTCTTCTGTGTCCAATCATTATGATATTAACAATTCACATCTCAAGTAAACTTACCTAATCGTGAATTCTTCCTCAGGATTTCAATCTGTGAACACTCAAAATGGAGGGCGTAAAGGCATCTGTACAGAAAATGCAACAAACTGTGAAAGCATCATATGCTGTTCAGTAGAACATTTATATCTAACATCCACATTCTTTCTGTAAAATAAAAAAACACATTTTCTGTCAAAAATAATGTTTTCTAAACATTGTCACCTAAACCAAATTCATATTTGCATTGTATAATTCAGTAAGTGTTAGAATGAGTATCTCCCCTTGGTGGGGGTGGTTGTATTGAAAGGATGCACTTGTATAGTAGACTGTTCATATATAAAAAAGGCATGTTGTCCTACTTTAGAAGGAAAGCGGGTTCAGAGTGTTCATTCAACCATATTGTGGCTATGATTTTTATGAATAAAATAGAAGCCTTCAAAGCTGAATTTCCCTTATGCACAGTTATAATAAAAATTATAAAACTGCAAAAGATATGTAGTTTGAAACCTTCATAATTCAGGTAATTAAGAACCCTCTTCAGGCTTTATTTCAAAAGTAAGACCACAGATACAAAATGTTGGCATATATTGTTGGTAGTTTCTTGTGGTATACTTGCAACCTGGACTTACAGCTGTATGGTTCTAAGGCAGCGAAGTACATGTTTCACTTCAATCTGATTCATAGATTGTCTGTTTAGATACTTTAATATTTAAATTTCAAAATGTCACAGACACATTTTGTATTGTTTTCCAGAAAGTCCATTGAAATAATTCAGATATTTCAAAACATATTTTCTTGTAATTCATGATTACAGTCTATTGAAATTGTTCAGATATTTACCATGATAACTTGTATAATCGAGTTAGTGAAGTCTCGTAGATATTTGTCACTACTGCAATTCATACTAAGTCTAAGGATAACAAACTAAGTTCATGTTTGAAGTAAGATGAAAAGCAAAATTATTTCCTCAACTGGAAATTAAATGAAGAAGTAAATCTTAAAAAAGAGAGTATAAACCATGGATTATAGTCTGATCAGATCAGTTTTAATCTGTAGGCCTATAATTGCCTAAGAGGCTACGTATGACACAAGAGTTCACTCGTATTTGTGTAAATAGTTTGTCCAGATTTCCAACAAGTTGACAGCCTTTGAATTAGATGTCCAAAATGCGTATTTTCAGTTGAAAAAAACTTGAAGAACTCTGAAGATTATCATTGATATTTTAAGCTTGAACATACTTACCAAAGTATCAATTTGCAGTTAAAAGTGGAGAAAATAAGTCATTTTATACCACAAAACACACACACACACATGTGAGCACCTAAAGTTCGTAAGATGTGGCTGTTCTTCACACTCCCTTCGATGTAATCAATATAAACAATCATCTTTAGCTTAATATTTTCTTTTGGGATATAAAATACATTTTCATTCAGCTCATAAATTATTAAGTAGATAATAACAAGACTATTTGAAGTATCTTTTTATATCAATAGAGGTACAAAAGCCGACTTGTCAATTTCCTTGGAGGGAGGTTCATTTGAACATCTTTTGCCATTACGTAAATAAAACCTTCGAAGCTCTTGTAAATGTATTGATTGGGTTGGATTCGGTTTGATTCAGCAGATGTCATGAAGATACAAATACAGTTTAGTATGTAGCAGTAGTTAATAAAAACAAGGGATTTACAAGAAAGATTTAAAAGGTGACATTTGCCTTGGAAGGAAGCATTTAGTAAAATATGACCAAAAAAATCAGAACAACAGAAATTGAAAAATCACTGAAAAATGTCTAATTTCACACTAAAGGTGTCAAATGTAGAATGTTCGGGTACGTTATTTTAGGATAACCATACATTTCTAGAAACGAACAATTATAAGTATGAATTCTGGAACATATGGTCTCTGAGAGAACAGACACTTGAAATTGGTGGCCCATCAAAAATAACCCTTTAAATTGAAAAAATGTACCAGAAAAATGTCTTCCGAAATAAGGTGACAAATTGAAGATTAAAATGTCATTTGTAGAAAATTTACTATATACAAGTGATAAAAACAAACTCTTAGGATTTTTTCAAGACATATTTTGTTTCTTAGTGGGAAGGCATTACGAAGTTGTGACCCCTTTGAA
>JAVSBT010449403.1:0-10074 GCA_033118115.1 Pharyngocirrus eroticus
TTATTTCCCTCCCTCCTACCCTCAACTAAAATCGATTTCGTTCGAAAAACTAAAAATTAAAAAACTCCTGCCTAATACAAAAATTAAACTCTGATTTCATCATTTAGAAATATCTCCTTTTGTCAACTATCAATAAACACAGTATAATGTTTAACAAAATAAACCAATTGGAAGATGGCTAACAATACAATGATAATGAAACACTCAGCTTGATTGAAAAATAGTTTTTATGACATAATCCGGTGCATGGATCTGAAAGGAACAGAATTCAACATAGACTAGAATGGTTTGACGTAGTGAAATAAACAGAATGACAACACTAGTGTCTGTTATACTTCAAATATAAACTTGCAGGGAATATATCTGAAGAGATGAAACTACAGGGTATCTAAACCACTTTGTTAAAAGATAAAGGCCCATTTTCCAAAGCTAAATTTGTTGTAGAAAAAAATAGGCGTTAGCCTTTGAAGATATTTCAACATTTCTCTACCCCCCCCCCCCCTCCCCATTTATCAGAACAGAGAAAAAATGTAGAAAATTTACTAGATTTTGTTATAGTGATATTGCAACAGTGTTCTTTAGGTTTTGTGAGGTTTCTGTAGATATGAAAAAACAGTGTAGAAATAAAAATTATGGACTATATCCTGAGATCATTCATTTCAAATCTTTCTACTTGGGTGGAAGATGAATGGGGATTGCATGGGGTTGAAGCTACTGAGAACTCTTCTTCTTTCTTTTTTTTCCTTATATTCATCTCTTTTATTTCTTTTCTTATTTTCAGAATGGACATGAGAATGATATCACAATAAAAGTGTCTTCAAGCAACCAAGAATATGTCCTTGACCTTTCACTTAACCAGTGAGTATGAATGATTTAGATCATTATGGGAGAGTTAGAGAAATTCTTAGATCATCCTTAGATATTAGATCATTGCTGATATTTTTGAGCTTTTGCAAAACTTTGTCATTTGATATTTACCCTAGATATAAGCTAATGAAATAAATGAGGAAAATATAACTTATAAATTGGAATTTAAAAAATCCCCCACTGTTAGCCGGATTCATCAGAACTGTTTTATGAAGTTCTGTAACAAGGAACCACAAATTGACCCCATTCATGTACCATTTGTTTTCATACATCTTCAAACTGTCATTGATCTCAACAATAGACAGATACTTTGACAATGTTGATGTTAATCACTTTAAAGTGGAAAACAATTTGGAATTTCCAATAACAAATTCCTATCAGATAGGATACAATCTGGAAGGGCATGTGAATGAGGCAGTATTTTCAAAAAGTCAATAAATTTTTTATTTTTTTTTATTTTTCAGTCAATTATTTTCCCCACATTACATTGAGAAAAAGTTAAAAGGTATTGAAGAAGAAACCATTCCACACAATCATGTAAGTAACAGGAATGTTGAGTTTTGATAATCATACAAATTCTTTTTGTAATAAGTCACTCATACGCCAAGCAGAAAAAAATAATGATTGCGCATGTAGCTCCTCATGTTGATTTTACAGCCATAAAAAATGGTGTTGCAATAAATATCTTGCATGCCATATCTTTTTTCCAAAGGTCTCTTCTTTAAAGTCACATCTTGAAAAGATTTTCTTTTTTTTCCAATCTACAGACTATATCTCATTGCTATTATCATGGTAAAATAAGAGACATCCCCAGCTCCAATGCAGCCATCAGCACATGCCAGGGAATCAGGTAAGGGTTTAGGGTACCAGTTTTGTCTTAACTGTACTGGAAACGTACAGATGATATCTGCTTATTGATTGCTAGAGGTTTTGATCATATGGTAAGTTGAACAAATTAAACAGAGATCAATAGGAATCAATATCTGGACTTGTGAGCAATCCTTGGCATGGAGCCAAATTCATCAGAAAAAGCTTGTTGGTGTTGGGGTTTTAATGAAAAAGTTGGCATTTTGTCTGCCGTTTTTATATGTCAGGAAGATATCAGCTTGAATAAAGGCCACTTTGAGAGCATATCAAAGAGCCAATATGAAAGCTTTCTAAGGGCATTGCAGCCACATTTATTAGAAGAGTGCCAAGAGTTGTTGCTTGAATGGTATTCATTTATGATAGTCGATACCAGACATATTAATCAAATTGACAATATGCCAAGCAATAAACAGAAAGCTGATATGACATCATATCTTATGTTTTCAATAAAATCTTTCCATTAAATCCTAACGCAATTCTTTTACGGTTAAGGATCTGTTGGAGCAGTGTTAAAAAAAACACCTATATCTCTGCCCATCCCCCTTTCCAGTAAATGCTGAAAGAATCAGTGATACTTTCAAGAGAGCTATAGCTCAGATGTCACTAGGTCATTTGAAGACTATGAACAGAAAGTTTTTAATGTATCACAGAACGAAATATATTGTATGATATAGAAAAAAGGTAATCATTTTTTTGTAAGAGAATTTTGAATATTTATTTTGCTTTATTTCAGTGGCTATTTCACTGATGGAATTGAGACTTTTTGGCTTCATCCAAAACATGATCAATTAGAAAAAGAACATTTACTGCTGAATGCTAAAAATTTGATTGACAGGAATTATACTTGTGGTAAGTGATGGTCTCAATTCTAAAATCTTTACTGAGTTCAGTTGGGGAATGGTTTCTCTTCTTCTCACATACATTCCAAATAGAAGGCCATTTAAGTGAATTTCTATTTTCTTGAATTGTTGTTTTTATTTTCTAGGTTATGATGGACATAAAGATGCCAAATTTTATGAAAACCTTAGTTCACCCAAACCTACACGGTTAAAAAGAGACTTGAAATGGCCTTATCAAAGTGATAAAGATACAAAAGTTGTTGAAGTTTACATTGTCTCTGATGTTAAACAGGTAACAAACTTTAGTTTTTAATGTCATCATGTTTATCAACTCTTGAAAACATTGCCACCTGATCACCTGTGTTAAGATTCAAAGGTTGACAGTAATGCAAGACGTTAGGCATGTATTTAGATAGATCTAAAGTAGCAAGCTGGAAATCCAAATGAAATCGTTTGTTATATTCTGTAAATATTTTTTTTGTGGAATTATGGAGCAATTAAAAGCTAGCTGATTTCTGTTTTGGTTGTTTAGTGATTTCCCTGATCATATTCTTCATTTTTTTTTCAGTTTCAAAGTCATGGACATGATTATTGGAAAGTTCTTGGAAGAACTAAAGATGTGATGAACATAGCTAGCTCTGTAAGTAGAAAGTGGTCATACGAATTATAAAAATCAGGCTAAGAAATTGTAAAAAAATGTATTCTGCTCAATCTTCTATGAACTTTCTTTTTATCTTGGTAACGTTGTTCCAATGGATCTGGAATAAAAAAAATCATATTCCAGGCATAGAGCTTGACCCTAAGAAGTGTCAAATTTTGTAAAAGTCTAGAAGTTCATACTCAGAGCTTTAGTGCAAAATTATTGTTTAATTAGCTCTAAGATTCTACTAAGACTTTTGACATTTCTGTATCATATAAATTATTTATGCCTTGGCTTTCAGAGAGATAAATACAGTTTTTAATTTGTGAAGTTATTGACTGTAGAGTGCCTGACAAATTGCTGTCAAGTGCCTAGAAAATCCTAGAATATATCATGCCTTGAAGCAGCAGAATAATATGCGGACTTTACAAAAATTCTTGTAGGAATAATTCTTTGAGAAAGTGTCTATTTTTAATGTTTTTTAATTAGCAGCAGAATAATATGGGGACTAATAAAAACTTCTTGTAGGAATAATTCTTTAAAAAAGTTTCTATTTTCAATGTTTTTCTATTAGTTTTTCAAAGAATTAGACATCTACTTGGCAGTAGTTGGAATAGAGATTTGGACCACAAGAGACTTATTTAATGTGTCAGACTCTGCAGATGAAACTTTACAAGCTTTTCATGACTACAGAAGAAAAAAGATAAACCCACGTCATAAAAATGATAACTCCCAATTCATCACGTATGTTACATTCAGATTCTACAAGAATAAAGTTATACATTTTTGTAAAGACTGTTTTTGGAAGGATAGAGTGCTGTTTTTCTGTTTTTAAATGTAGAAAATGACAATTGATGTTTATGATAATATTATGGTGTTGATGTATAAACACATTTTAACTCCTTGGAAACAAATTGTTTCAATGTTCCAAAGCATGGTACCTTTATGTTTAATATAGCTTTTGTGGACTGGTTTATTTTTTATTTTTGTAGAGGCCATAGATTTACTGATGGTGTCATTGGAAAAGCATGGAAGGGAGTCATGTGTACTTTTACTTATAGTGGAGGGGTCAATATGGTAAGAAAGACACACAATGAATGGAGTTGAATAATTATTATATCATCACAAAAAGTCTTTGAAGACATTTTTTCACTACATGTCCCCTTTGAATTCAAATTCTTGCTCTTAGAAATCCTCCTTTTGATGATCATTGAAAAAGATACAACTTTTTTTGTCATATCATACTTTTTTGTAGGATCATGTAGTTCCTGCTGGTCCCGTTGCCACAACTGTAGCTCATGAGATGGGTCATAACTTTGCAATGGAACATGATGCTCAAGGTTGTACTTGTGAAGACTCATGGTGCATCATGGCTGCTGCTAGTGGGTAAGTCAAGGTCATACTGAATTTAATATATATCAAGAGTATCAATATAAATCTCATAGCTAGGATTCCAAACTACAATCAGAAATTTATATAATGAGGTCAACCCAGCTTTTAATTTTTTCTCTCAAAACAAAAATTGTAGGCTTTTTCAAAGACATGTTGCTAAAATAATTTGAGAATGTTCTGTTTTTCTTTAATAGGGGTATAAATCCAACCCATTGGTCTGAATGCTCAAAGCGTGATATGGAAGACTTCTTAGCTAAAGGCTATGACTATTGCCTCAAAGACTTGCCAGAAAAAACATACCAGGGACCAGAATGTGGAAATGGATTCGTGGAACCAGGGGAGGAGTGTGACTGTGGGGTCAAAAAGGTAGGATGCTTAGTGTTTGAAGAAGAAATAAAACATGAGGACCATGGTGTTTAATGGATAGAGTATTCTAGTCAAATACTCTATGGATTGAACATCATGGTCTATGTTATCGAGGTTTGGATGGAGGGCCAGGGTTCAATTTCTGGCCTTGCTTTGAGAAAAATAGCTAGTTTTATTTACCTCAGGTTTTACAATAATTATTATCTTGGTACCAGATTATTACCTGTAGTGCAAATAAAACTCTATCTACGAGAATGAGCCACTCTCAAAAGCTGGCTCTATTTCTGATTTGCATTATTTGCTATAGCTTAACCTCTTTTTTTCATCATAATACGTGTCTGTATTGTGTAAGTCATAATGGAAAGTTACTTAATTCATCTGTAATTGCTTTTGTCTGTTTGATTTCCTGGAACAATATTGGTAATTCTTTGTCTATTTTGAGACAGGAAATTTGTGATATTTTTAGAATTAAACATAAGTGACCTGTGTATACTAGCTTTTACAAACAGAGTTGGTGACATGGTAGCCTGTTCATTATATTTGCCTTTTTGCAGGACTTCAATTTTAGAAATTAGACATTTATATTGTATATTCATTTTTTAAATTCATTTTTAGAATTGTAACACAACTTGCTGTGATGCTGAAACTTGTAAGCTTACCCAGAATGCAACTTGTGCCACAGGAAAATGTTGTGATATTTCAACATGTCAGGTATGGATTTTTAAACATTTGAGGCCTTGGTTCAGTCTATTTTAATAAAATGCAAACATGTCATAAAATGCCTTTTAATTCTGAACATTTGATATGTCATTTACAGCCAAAGTCAGCTTCTACACCATGCCAAGAAGCAAAGGGATTCTGTGATCTCCCCGAGTATTGTGATGGTTTAAACGAGTACTGTCCTAGCGATGCATTCAAAAGAAATGGAATGGAATGCTCTGCAGCTAATCAAGATGTAAGGAGAATAGACTGATATTTTTAAGAGGGGGTATATTCTAGGGACCCCAATCATCTAATATCTAACATATTTAGGCTATAGTACAGCATACTGGCTTAGGGACAAAGCATGGATCTAGAGACCATGACTCATGGCAGTGTCCTTGGGGAAGATGCTTGGTCCTGAATTCCATTCTTCACTCAAGAAACGTTCAATGGGTACCAGCAAATTGTATGAAAGTTATATGCAATGGACTAGTATCTTGCCCAGAGGGGTAGGCCTTAGGGGGATGGAGGCCTCTGTGGCTTGTACTGCAGGATAACTTAAAATAACAATACATAATACCAATTTTCCAATAAACATTCTAGTTCTGTATTACCAATATTTGGCTGTGTTTGATGACAGAGTACATATTTACTTCATTTTACCATTATTTTATTGTTTTCATTGTAGGCCTACTGTTACGAAGGTCATTGTAAAAGTTATAATGCTCAATGTCAAAA
Source organism: Pharyngocirrus eroticus (assembly GCA_033118115.1). Classification (NCBI taxonomy): domain Eukaryota; kingdom Metazoa; phylum Annelida; class Polychaeta; family Saccocirridae; genus Pharyngocirrus; species Pharyngocirrus eroticus. The sequence continues at coordinate 6,412 of JAVSBT010449403.1, forward strand.
GCTTTGGGGGTCATCTGCCAAGGTCAGCAATGATAGATGTTATACATACTACAATAAATATGGGTCAGCTCATGGTCATTGTGGCTATGATTGGGCGACACAAATTTATAAAAAATGTTATACAGATGAGTAAGTAATCCATATTTTCTAAATGTTAAACATTACAAAAATTCTATTTTTTTTATCATTCCTCTGTGCTCACAAAATTCAAAGTTGTTAAATTTATTAATTTTAATATTTTGCCTTTTTCCTTTTATTTTCGTCCTAACAGAGAAGCCCGCTGTGGAATGTTACAATGTGACCACAGGAGTCCAGGATTGCAATTTTGGTCCATTTCACACGTAGTTACAACAACTAATGGCTATGTGACAGTAAACAATACAAGACACTACTGTAGAGGAACCATCCTGGATGTAGGATACCATTATAGAGACCCTGCCATGGTCCCAGATGGAGCCAAGTGTGCGGAAGATAAGGTTTGTTGATGTGAATTGTTTATGTCAAATTATGAATGACATTATTGTGATCTCTCATTCATGATTGTGTCACATCTAGATAATTTCATTTGTTTGACTTGTTTTTCAGTATAAAGGCAATTTGATAAAATTTAAAGACACTTCATGAGGCTATGGTTCATTTTTAAATGCATAGATAATTATTTTCTGAACAATTGTTGGACCTGAAGTTCAATAAAAAGTAGACAATATTTTGTCATACAATATAAAATAATTGGATAAAAATATTAAGCCTTTGTTCTAAATTGTAATGCTGAAATTTGTTTCACTGATTACATTTTGAATGACTAATTGTTATTTATTCATGTATTCTGCTTGTCCTTGTTTTCCCATCCAGATGTGTTTGGATAGCAAGTGTGTTAATATTTCTACAGTGGTGAAGCCTTGTCCAGACTGTCATGGGAATGGTGTTTGTAATACCGTGGGACAATGTCATTGTGATCATGGTTGGGGACCACCCTACTGTGACAAGCCTGGAGCTGGAGGTAGTCTCCATAGCAACCCACCCAGTCAAGATTACAAAAAAGGTATAAAAGCTCTTTTCTTGGTTACTGTTAATGGTAATGGCTAGACACACTTTTGGTATGGATTCTATATCACATTAGGAATATAAACTTAGAAATGGAACAACATTAAAGTTATAATTTTAGGCTGTAAAGTTTAAAAAGATCATAAAATAGCTATGAATGGATGGATGAACTCTTATTTCAGAGTTCACTTTCTAAGGGCCAGGAAACCTTTTTTAATATTTTGTTTAGATTTAAGGAGAGAAGGGTTTGCCCAACATACTCAAGTGTATGACTGTCATCACTACTACATGTAAAAGTACCACTTTTTTTTAGAGGGCCCTGAGCCTCCAAGAGGAACTACATCCTCTAAAATAGGTATACAAGCTCTTTACTGAGTTACTGTCAATGGTATTGGTTAAACACACTTTTGGCCATCTACGCGAGCCAGGGTCACTTATTATTCATACTTCATAATTAGCCCCTGGCTTCTCAGGCTTGTTTTCATTGTGCAGCCTTATTTGGCAGAGCACCTTGCAAGGCGGGTTCCTTCAATCTAATTGTTTGTGACTGTTTTTTTTCGTGGAATTTTCTTTTTGGTAAATTTCACTGATATTTTTTACGTGTCTTAACCAAAATAACATGTGCGCTATGGCTTTCCTCACTAAGGCAGCAACTTTGTGTAACCATACAGTATGGTCTTTTTAAAAATAAAATCCAAGCCAGAACATTATGAATGATATCGAGTTGATGGTTTAGATTTAAGGAAATGTACAACATACTCAAGTGTATGACTGTCATTACTACATGTAAAAGTACTATGTTTTTTCAGAGGACCCTCCAAGAGGAACTACATCCTCTCCAAGAGGAACCGCATCCTTGCAAGCCAGGGTCACTGATTCAATTTTTCATTTAATGACCCTGGCTACATAGACCCTGTTTGTGGTGGCATGACCTTATTTGGCAGATCACTTTACATTCTCTATTTTAGTAGGCTTTTATACCAGGTTATTTCCCTGGTTGGTTAAGGCAGTGAAATATGTAAAACTCTTTTACCCACAATTTTGTTTTTTCAAGAAAGGTAATTTTTGTTGACATTTTATTTTTACAAAATATGAATTAACTCCTGTGACTTTCAAGATATCAAAATACAAAATATTCTACAGTTAGAACATGTTTATAGCTTCAAATTTGAAAATACAAATATTGACCCAATTTTGTCGTATTTGGAAAAAGGTCAAACTTTGGTCAATTTTGTATTATCTTTCAGCAACTAATAAACCACAAAAAAAATCCCTTTATAAGTTGTGTTGTGCTGGCACCAAATAAGGACTTGTCACCACAAACAGGGCCCTTGTAACCAGAGGTACTAGATGTAGAATAAATCAGTGACCTCTGGTTTACGAGAAACGAGGAACCAATGCATGTAATATCAACATTATTTCAGTATCATAACAATATTTTGTCCAGTACATGTAGTTCTTGATTAATAATGGTACAGCAAACATCCTGCTCTGTTAAGGGTCGGAAATTTGCTTCAATAACAGGCTTATTTTGCTTCTTGCTAAGAATATCTTGATAGTGGTATTTTCAGTCAACATAATGCTAAGTTTATCAATTGACATCTATCAAGTAAAAAACTGAACAATTTAATGCATAATTGGTGGTGTTTTTATTAACTCCTGAATTTTTACAAGCATATAGCTAATCCATCATGGAAATAAACAGAGGATAAGGTTAAGATACCAGAATATGATAGCATATTAGAGAAATCCTATAAGAAATATATATATTTTCAGAACTATGAGGAATTTCCCTCAGAAAAAGATAAACTTTCTCTTCAATATTGCAAAAAAATCAACTTTTGAAAAAGTAATTTTTCAATTTATGCTTATTTTTCTATTACAGATAACAAGACCTTGACAACAGCATTATTGGTGATATTTTTATTCATTGTGCCTTGTATCATAGCAGCGATTGTCATTGGTTACAGATTCAGACACCGTCTGAAAAATTTATGGAAACACAGACCTCATATCAAATACAGGTAAGAGCTTTGGAATTATGGGTAATTAAATATATTATGGTATTCGGTGCTACATAGAGACACTACATAATTACAGGGGTCAACATAAGGGCATGCCCGTAGGTCTGAGACCTCCAGATGACCAAGGCAGACCCGTAGAATGTGACTTTTAGGGGTCCGTACATGACAGTGGATTATATCTCCTACTGTCCAAGGTATAAAGAATAGTCCTAAGTGGTTGGGAAAATGGACTAAAAATACAGGACAATGGATTTTAAAGGAGGACCTGTAGAAAATTTTCTAACAGGTCAGTCTGGGAAAGGGCAAAAAAAAAAAGCCTTATTTTGACCTCTGAATTATGATAAAGAGAGCATCATGTAAAGGCCAATGAGTAACCTTTCTTAGCTTAATTGACTATGGCAAGAGCTCTATATAGCTCCTCGCATCTAGATCAGACTTTCTTTATAACACATAGTAGGAGAGCCTTTATTAAAGTTTAATTATGTCTCGATTGTTTGCTGTCTTGAAAATGTATAAGATATATAAAATAATGATAAAGTCCAACACAAAAGAAATGCGGTTTTGAAACCTACATGTTTCGAGTAATCAAGTACTC
>JAVSBT010449414.1:0-10073 GCA_033118115.1 Pharyngocirrus eroticus
TGTTCCTTTTTTATTGCAATTTTCTATTATATTCTTTTGTAATTTGTTATCTTTCTGGAATAAAAAACCTTTGAAAATTAAAAATTAAAAAACGATCTCTCTATGAGCTCTGTAGAAGATCAGTTCTAAGCAACTGAAGAGATGAACCTGATGAACTAAGACAAAATCAAATACAAAATGTGTGCAGTTGAAGAAAGCATAAATGAAATATTGCCTATAAAGCTTTTTTGTGCATTCAGTACTTTGGGTAATTATTAGTTACAAGAATAGCTAGTTTTGTTTTTTAATTTTTACATGTGAATGGTTCAAAATGATATGTCAAAGAGCTTGGAATCTGTTTCCTTATTAATCATCCTTTAAACAAGTATATTTCTGTGGCAAATTTACACAATGAATAATTTTACAATCTGAGAAATAAGTATTACACCTAGATAAGCAAAACTTTTTGAATTATGGAAACATTTGTATGATGGAAGTGCAAGCTAAGGTCTAATACTTTTGTATAGTTTTTGATGCAGGTTTCATTCTCTCAACCATAGTAGATGTATTGTTCAATCCTTAAAAACTGTATGTCCCAACCCACACATTTTGATTTGAGTAATCTCACAAGTGACCTGGAACAGGGTCATAACTCCCATTTTTAAGTTTTGCTCTGCCTTTGGATTGGGACCAAAAGTTGTTGCAAGACTGGTGATAGTGTTCAAGTTTAGTTTTAGAAGTTTTGGGACTAAGGTAGCTGCACATTTTTGAAAGAACATTCCACATTTAAACATGAGGAAGATTCACATATATTGTGTAATTTACATGTTTTGGGGATTTCTCAGTGTGTCCAATGCTAAAGGGATTGCAAACCACACAAAGGATTCTAAACAAGACATAATTACCAATATCAGTGGAGACAAAGATTATACAACTCTACCTAAAGATGGGCAGAATATGCTACATGGTAAGGATGCAGCAGACTCTGGAATCACCCACAGCAAGTTTCATACCAAGTTTAAAACTTTTCTGTTGAGGAATGAAACTTCATCTCTGTTTTGCCATTTTCATCCCTTATCACCTAATGTATATGATGATATTGCAGAGAAATATGATTCAGGTGTGAAACTGTTGAACTACCAGCTGGTATTCCCTGAATACATATACAAGAATTTGCAGGAAAAGGGTCCTCTTGAGAAAAATCTTACCAAATATTTCAAATTACAAAAATGGAGCAGAGTATTTTCAAACTATGGGAAAACAATTCTTTCACTGCGTTTTAATTATAAAATTCTATCACTGTCAATGCTGTCTTTTGGTGTAGAAAAAATGAAAATTCTTCTTGTTGACTCCCCTCCAGGGTGTGCTGCTAATATAACAGAAGAAGAGAAGCTTATAGCAAGCCTGGAAATAGTGCTGCATGATTTTTATACCAACTCTGATAGTCATTTTCAATCTTATGATGGTGAAGAATTATGGCATGGAGAACATGATTATGCATGTTTCCAAAGTGTGCAGAATGAAAAAGGAATTGCCAAATTTGTACATAACTGTTGTACTAGACAAAAAAGTAGCGATACAGTGAAATGTTTTGAAATTGAGCAGGGACCTTGGCTGGGAAGTTTGTACAAATTTATGCTTTTTCTAAAAGTGTTTTTTTTCTTGGCTGGGCCTACTTATCTCTTATATTTGATTGATGGTGAAACTATTAAAAAATCTAATTACTGGGTCAAATTACAAGCCAAGGCACAGAGGTGTTTATCAATTACAACAGAACCAGACATACAACTTAAAGATGACAATGACTTGATCAAACAAAAATTTGTTGAAACAAAAAAAATTGCCAAGAAGTATGTTACCAAAATAGATCCTCAAAAAGAGAAAATTGCTCTCAGAAGTGGAAAAACACAACAAAATGTTCAAATCAAAAGTGTATTACTTCACATCAACCATGATGATCTGATGACAGAAGAACAACTTCCTGTTGGATTTTTTAGATATTTGTATGATAATTTTATCCTATGTCACATTGGCAGTTATGATCCTTTCAAATCATGCATTGAAAAAGATGTTTTTGGTGGAAAAGAGGTTACTTTAAGGTGGAAAAGTTTGTTTCGAGCAATGGGTATGTTCATATGGATGGCTTTTATTCCTTTTCCTTTTTACATTCGCTTTCTCCTTTATATGAATTCTGAGTATGATGAAATTCAGGACAGATATGATCATGGTTCCAAAAGAAAATCTGAATTTAAGTTTTTCTATACTTTTGGCCGACCACACTTTAGCTTTATTGCTGTGTTGGGGATATATGTTACGAGTTTCATCGTTGTTGTTGTGGCCAGGTATACAAACATAGAAAGGTTTGATTCTTTTGCTTACAGCTGCATTGATGATTTTAAAAAGATTCGATTATCTTCTTGTGTTCAGTGTCTGGGTGTTCAGCTTGTGTTGCCATTTGAGAAAGATGGAATCATACAAAAGTGTATTTTTGCTTTCCTCCACTGGATAATTGCTTTGCCAATTGTTTTTCTTTGCTTAGTATGCTACACGACCCCAACAATATACTATATAGGAAGAATTCTATTCCCAACACCGTGGATCCATCTCCAGGATACAATTACAAAGAAGGATAAAAAGAAGTGTAAATGCAAAAAAAAATGTGAGTTAAAAAAATGTTTGAACAAGACACTACTAGCTGAGATATTTTTTAGAATTGTTTCGGTCATTCTTTTGTTGACTCTGCTCTTTATGTACACTGAATGCTTTGGTTATATGATTGAAGTTGGATTTTTCACGTTGATGGGAACAATCATCAATGCTGGAAGTGCATTAAAATTCATTATACTTTTCTTTTATATATTTATGTATGCTGTTTCTTGTTTTAAAAACCACTTTCAAAAGTATAAAGATCTATCTAAATGGATTTTTACCAATATGAAAGAGAAATTAGAGGAAAATATAAGATATATTGTCAACCTTCCTGAAGATGAACAGGAAAATGTGTGTTTTCAGTACTTCAGTACAGAAGAGATTGAAAAATCCAAAAAGCAGAAGAGATCAGATGAAGGTGAAGATGAAGATGAAGATGCAGAATTAAAAACCAAAGAGTGTTATCAGTTCTTAAATAAGAATAAGAATATACACAAAGATAGTAATGAAAAATCAACTAAGCAGAAGAGATCAGATGATGACATTGAATGTAAAAATAAAAGGTTGCTTTGGAAGACCAGATCTTTGGTGTTTTTTCTTGACAATCGGGATACCCCAAGAATTCCTAAAAAGCTTTTCACAAAAATTTGTAACATTGATGTTGAAGGATGTCCTGGACCAATTTACACAAGTCTTATAGGGGCTTTTATACAGCTGTTTTACCTTATTGTCTTTTTGCTTGTTGTTTGGATGGTTATCATGATATTTGATAGTCTATATATCATATCAACAACCAATCAGTTGATTGTAACTCTTACTGGTGGCTTCTTACCTTTCGTAATACGTTTTGTAATAAAACCAAAAGAAGATAAGATTTACCTTGATACTTATGTATTTGAAGGGAAGGTTCATCAGATAATTATGGATTATAGACAAGAATGGGAGATATATGATTTGTGGGCTGACATACCACCTGGAACTCCTGCTTCCTATATATGCTCAGATGAACTTCCTATATCCAAGCAATCAAATGACATTACTGTCACTGTCTATCCACAAACCAAAGGGAAAAAGCCTCTGATGGAAGAGTTTCTAATAAAGGTTGATGTTCAGACAAAGTAAAACAAATAGTATTTAAGCCCCACTGCTGTTTGATATGTGTAGCAGTTTTTTTATGTTGTGAGATGCATTTTGATCTGCTGTGTATAACTGAGGTCATGTGTAACCATAATGTGTTCAAACTCATATATAAGGAGGTTAAGAGGTGGACACTTATGATTTCCAATTTGGGGGTTAGATTTATTGATATTATGATAATATAGGTGAGAACTGAATTGCACTAAATACAATTTTTGTAAATAAGTTATTTTCTTGGTATGGCATATTTTTTGGGGGAAAATATACCTTTGTTTTTTTGTTTTATTTTTGAAAGGTTTGTTACCTTGTCCTTTTGTATAATAGAGTAACCAAATGATATTAATTATCCGCTGTGTGACTTTTTGATACTTTTAAATTTTTCATGAAACTACATGTATAACATTCTACAATTTCTGGTTGTTTTGTTGCATGCTTCTTTTGACATAATGTAATATAGCTATATATACTAACATTTTGTACTTGTAATCTTACTTTTGAAATAAACCCTGAAGAGACCTGAAACATGTAGGTTTCAAACAGGAAAAAAAAAGGGTTTCAAACCGATATCTTATTTTGTTGGACTTTTTCATTATTTTGTATACATACTGTGCATAAGGAAAGTTTTGCTTTCAAATCTATCACTATATCTAATGTTCACATTTCTAGAGTATTTTAAAAGATCAAGATTGAATTGAACATTATGCTCTGACATTGTTAATTATTTGCTATACATTTAAAATCTTGTAAATTATATTTTGTAAATGATGCCATTAATAATCATCAAAATAATCAAGATTTGGACAAGAGACTCTGATATCAAAACAGCACTAAAGAAACACATTTAATTTTACTCATGTATCAATATCAGAGATTATTATTCAGATGTATGTAAAGTAATCAGGTGAAACTGAGTTGCACAACATGTAAATTAGTAATGCTATCTTGGACTTGGTGTGATATATTTTTGAGAAGATTCTTTGAAATGTTTGTCCAAGAAATTTTTCAAGTAATTTTATCAAATCTTAAGGTTTTAGATAAAAATAGTAATAAATATCACAACATTTTGTGTTTACATAGCTGTATTTTTTCTAACACTAACAATTCAATCATATTAAATTGTGAAGATTATTAACAAGATGCGAGACTACCGTCACATGTATTGACACCTATCAGACTGAAATTGATAGTCATATTTAGTTGTGGGAGTGTCTGAAGGCATGTTTTGTGTATATCATTGCTTATTTGTAAATAAATGAACTGCTGAAGAATTTTTTTAAAAAAGGGTTCATTTGTTTGAAATTAATCCATGGAGTATATTTTCTATGGAAAATTGTCTGTCTTTTAGCCTATGTTTATTAGGCCATTCCAAATTAATTAATTGGTCAATGAATTTTTGGCTGAAAAAATGAATAGACCAAATTTGTACATAATTGTTGCACAAAAGAAAGAAAAGCAGTAATAGAGTATAATGTTTTGAAATCAAACATGGTCCTTTGCTGGAAAGTTTATACAAAGTACTTATTTTTTTCAAATTATTCTTATTCTTTGCAAGGCATTTATATTTGATCGATGATTAAACTCTTGATAAAAGTGATTACTGGATCAGTTTGCCCTCCGGTGTACAGAAATTTGTTATAATCAAAGGAGCAGCCAAACATGCTCCCCCAGTCACATGATTATGAAGCAAAAGCATGTCACAAGCTATCCTTTTCAATAAATGATATGAAAGTGTTTAAAGCATGTTTTTTGTTAAAAGAAATATCCCAAACAACTCTGTTTTGGGGTTTAACATTATCAAAGATTCAAAATGTCTCATCATCATCATCATCATCATGTGTCATCTCCTTTGAAAATGTCTAACACATGTATATCAAATATTATTATGATTTGATTTTGTATTAGTGAATGATATTCACTGAGGATAGCACATAAAAGTCAGGGACATATTTCTAATGTGTCCTTGAAGAAAAGAAGAGAGTGGAAATTCTAATTTCATATATTTATTGTGAAATACAACATGTGTGAACAATATTTTTGATCTGGTCTTAGCTGTACATATTTGCTAATCACTTCTATTGTCTATTTACAGTTTCCTTTTATACCCCTCCCCCTAAAAAAAAGTAAATAAATACAAGAAAAAATCAAATAAATACAAAATAACAATACCAGCCATTCATTTTGTATTCCTTTGATTATACTGCATTATCATTTACAAATTACTTTCTCTCTATTTCTTTTTCATATAGCTTGCAAGCACGGTCATTTTTTGGTTTGAATTTCATTAAACACCAATGGAATGATATTTTGTTCTCAGCGTCAAGTAAACCTCTTTGAAGTATTTTGCTTTGTTTAATTGTTTTTGGAATGATATATGAAAAAAACATCATATACTTCTTACTACAGAGCAACTATCATTGCCAAGAGAAACAAACTATCCCCATTATATTTTACTTGTACGTATCCTTAACTTTTATTTATACACATTTTGTATATCACTTTTATAACTTTATCATTATCCATGAAAATAAGACACACATTCTTATCCTATCAAATATCTCTTAAATAAAGATAAAATATCTTCATCTTGATTTAGTCATTTTATATTATTTTCTCCAACTTTGCGTAACTTAGCATGATCAGTTATTTTTTCAGTTGAACCTTTTATTGCAATAAGTTAAGTGCTTGGAAAATCTTCCATTGTCAACTAATCCTTAATAGTTACAATATTTCCTACTGCAAAGCAAAAGTGTTCGAAGAATATTCTTTTTCTTCAGCAATAGCTCAGCAGTTCACCATAGGGGTTATCGGGGTGAGCTACAGCTTGGAATGTGGCATGAAAAGCCCGTAGTTGATTCTGATCTCCTTGTAACTGATTTCTAAAATCTAATGCAGCAATACAGAAAAACTTTCTATCCACCATGTCCATTTTCCCCATTCTCCCAATCACATGTGGAAGGCTGAAGTATTATTAAGGAATAAATATTTATGTTTTTTGTTAGAAATACCAAAAGTAAACAAAACCTTTGATTTGTCAAAATGTAAATAGCTGTACGAAAATTAACAATACAAATATCAACAAGTATTTCTGCAGTTTCCAGGAAATGTAATGTGGGAAAAAAGATTATAAAAAGATACCATTGGGATATAAATTGATGATTTTCAAAAATCAAATACCTCTCACTCTAGCTTCCAATTTATTGGAACTGAAAACAAGAAATCAAGCTTTCAAGATTTTTTAAAGGTAGACTGAATATCTAAAAACAAAGTTATTTTCAAAGAAAGGATACAGAGCTCTCAGCCACTGGTTCGTGGATGCACTAATGAAAAAACATGTCAGACTCCAAATGGCCATGGCAACTGGAGTTCGTTGGGTAAAATTGGAAAGGGACAGCATGACCCAGTCCCTAACCAAGATCTGCTGTTGCTTTTGAAGCAAATTGTCAAACACCTACAAGAAAGAGATGATATTTAGCTCAAGTTAATACACCATTCAAATTGGAAATGCAAATTCAGGAGAGGAATTATATTCATAATGCACAATTTTTGTCCACATAAAAAATGTCTGGTACCTGGAAAACCACATTTGCCATAAGTTGTGGATGGGGTTGCTGTGCAGAGAGGAATTCACTTATGACTTTGTTCATTATATCCTGGGGTGGAAAGAAGTCTGCTAAAAATGCTGGTAGTATTCTAGCAATTACTCTTGCTTCATAGGGAAAACCTTTACGAATTCTACAATATAGAGGGAAATAGTAAAAATCCAATTCTGAAATGATGAACTTTTAATATTCAAATATTTTCACATTTTCCCTGATTTATTTTTCACTCTATCATAACGTAACATAATGCAACTCTTTGACAATATTTAATAATAGCTACAAATAGCATTCTTATGACTGACCTGTCAAAAAGAACAGTGACTCTTTCCATAGCAATGATCAGGGATTCTGGGTCAGTTGGCATGTGAATTTCATCTGGAATTGGAAAATCAACTTGCTCCATGACCCTAGTAGGACTCCATTGATCACCTTCTTTTCCTTGAAGAAAAATGAAAAACAAAGATTGAAAGAAATGTCCATGCCTATTAAATACCAAATAGAGTATATAAACCACTGATCAATCGACTTTAGAACAATATGCAGAACAATAGAGTATTTGACAATAAATCTTGTCTGCATACAATTGAACTAAATTTATGTTTACAATATATAATGAACTACTGGTAAACCTGACAGAGAGATAAGCAAATATAATAAATTAGCAGATAGGTTTGTCAATAAAAGATCCATTATTAGATGAATGACTCAACATTGAAATCAAGTGTTTTGAGGGAAATTGCTCAAAGGCGATCAAAGCTCCTTTTGTGAAGCAGAAACCTCTTTGAGGTAAGCCAGTTTCCTTGAAAAAACTAAAGCTCAAAATTAGAAATGGATACTGTTATATTGTCCCAATGCTCGAAATAATAGCAATTACAAACCTAATCGAACTTTATTGATTTCAGGAATAAGCAAAATCAAAATCAATTTATTTCATGTTTTTACTGATATGTTGAAGAAGCAAGCCACAGAAACTAGAGGAGGTAAAATATTTATAAAGAACTTATTTCTTTACAACTACACCACAACAAATATTCTGAATGTTAATTCTCAACAGTTCAATAACCATGATGAGTGAATGTATTCCTCACATTAGGGGAAGATTGAGTAAGTGAGAACATGGAAAGTTTATGAGGGACTAGAAAAATAATTTTAGAATTTATCACATCACACACACACCCTCACCTTATACTAAGTGGCATAAAAAAAATATGTAAAGGGAAGGGGTTTATGTAGGCACCGGTTAACTTGTGACTGGCATCTATATTGTCATACATTCTCACTAGAGGCAATACAAGTCTCATTTTTTGAGAAGACCTCAAAGAGAAATGGTTAAATGTTACAAAATGCATTACACCAAAGCCACACCAGTGAAAGCTGTCACCACAAAGTGCTACTAAGTTTTAATATTGTATTTTCAGAATTTTTATTAAGAAACATGCACCACCAAACCTGTTAATGTTTTTCCATCTGATATGTGAAAATAAAAAATATACCAAAATAATTTGAAATAAATTGATGATCTGGAAAAGTGTCACATGTATTATTTGATCATCAACTGTTTCTTCAAATCAACTAAAACTGTATTAACTGTGTTAGATTGTTGGCTCCATGCCCTTTGTGTGTCAGTATTCATAATTAATATCTTTTTAATATTTGTTACTTCTTACCAGAATACATGCAGGTCAGAAGAAGTCCCAAAGCAGCTACAGATCTTTGAGGACTTGGCAAGCACAACCTAAAAAACAAAAACAGCCACATCAATCATTGTAATCTGTGATGTACATTTCTAATAAAGAATAAATTAGCCCCAAGAAAGCTCATCCCTTATAGTGAATAGGTGATTTGCAATTTTGCATGCAATACTTCTATGTTTATTTGTTGCTCTTTCCTGCCCTCACTCCTCGAAGAGGGCCACATATACCTAGTTACTTTTCAGGATAAAATATTTATGCCAATTAACTAGTGTAACAGTTTGGTATAGAAGGGGAAATGAGTGTGGTAAGTAACTCAATTAAAAAACAAAGGAACCTGAGTCAACTAACACTACGCAACAAAATTTGACTTAATTTGTAGTTCAGTGGATTTTTCGATTGATTATGAACAGGTGCATTACACTGATCACAAAACTGCCTTTAGTTTTTCTGAACTGATGTTTTTAAGCTCAGAATGTCAAATTTAATGATTTTGTCACTTTTCTATAAAAACGCATGTTAGAATTTTGATAAAAGTAACATATTTTTTTTGTGTGGAAGTTCACTGAATTTTTTGATTGATTATGATCAGGAGGATTACACTGATCACAAAACTGTCTTTGGTTTTCCTAATGTGTTGTTTTTAAGCTCAGAATGTCAAATTTAATGAATTTTTGCCTTACAAAAACTACATTATTTTGGATTTTGAATGAAAATAAAAAAAAAAAATTTTTCGTTAAAGTTCACTGAATATTTTGATTGATTATGATCAGGAGGATTACACTGATTGCACAACTGTCTTCGGTTTCTCTAAACTGTTGTTTTTAAGGTCAGAATGACAAATTTAATGATTTTGTTACTTGACAAAAAAAACGTATTTTAGGTTATTGCTAATAATACACTGTAAAATATGTTTAAGTTCAAGTTCTTTAATTTTTTTTTTGCAAAACGCTCTTTGGTTTTTCTGAACTGATGTTTTTAGTCTCAGAATGTCAAATTCATTGATATTGTCAATTTG